>JAKSZU010000031.1:1947756-2134501 GCA_026018925.1 Tupaia tana
CTCTGGCCGGAAAGGGACACTGAGGGAGGGTCACCTCTGACCCCCACCTCACTTCCAGACCCCCAGGCCCCAGACTCCACCTTCTAGGTAGGTAGCCAGGATTTCCTTGAGGCGGTTTTTTGTTCTCTCTTGAAACCCCTGCATTCCCTTGTTAACACCTAGCTCTCCTTCGCCCCCCAGACTCTCCAGGACTGCCAGAAGGCAATAGGCTCTCCTGCAAGCCTCTGGCCGGCAAGAGACACTGAGGGAGGGTCACCTCTGACCCCCACCTCACTTCCAGACCCCCAGCCCCCAGACTCCACCTTCTAGGTAGGTAGCCAGGATTTCCTTGAGGCGGTTTTTTGTTCTCTCTTGAAACCCCTGCATTCCCTTGTTAACACCTAGCTCTCCTTCGCCCCCCAGACTCTCCAGGACTGCCAGAAGGCAATAGGCTCTCCTGCAAGCCTCTGGCCGGCAAGGGACACTGAGGGAGGGTCACCTCTGACCCCCACCTCACTTCCAGACCCCCAGGCCCCAGACTCCACCTTCTAGGTAGGTAGCCAGGATTTCCTTGAGGCGGTTTTTTGTTCTCTCTTGAAACCCCTGCATTCCCTTGTTAACACCTAGCTCTCCTTCGCCCCCCAGACTATCCAGGACTGCCAGAAGGCAATAAGCTCTCCTGCAAGCCTCTGGCCGGCAAGGGACACTGAGGGAGGGTCACCTCTGACCCCCACCTCACTTCCAGACACCCAGGCCCCAGACTCCACCTTCTAGGTAGGTAGCCAGGATTTCCTTGTGGCGGTTTTTTGTTCTCTCTTGAAACCCCTGCATTCCCTTGTTAACACCTAGCTCTCCTTCGCCCCCCCAGACTATCCAGGAGTGCCAGAAGGCAATAGGCTCTCCTGCAAGCCTCTGGCCGTTAAGGGACACTGAGGGAGGGTCACCTCTGACCCCCAACTCACTTCCAGACCCCCAGGCCCCAGACTCCACCTTCTAGGTAGGTAGCCAGGATTTCCTTGAGGCGGTTTTTTGTTCTCTCTTGAAACCCCTGCATTCCCTTGTTTACACCTAGCTCTCCTTCGCCTCCCAGACTCTCTAGGACTGCCAGAAGGCAATTGGCTCTCCTGCAAGCCTCTGGCCGGCAAGGGACACTGAGGGAGGGTCACCTCTGACCCCCCCCCTCACTTCCAGACCCCCAGGCCCCAGACTCCACCTTCTAGGTAGGTAGCCAGGATTTCCTTGAGGCGGTTTTTTGTTCTCTCTTGAAACCCCTGCATTCCCTTGTTTACACCTAGCTCTCCTTCGCCTCCCAGACTCTCTAGGACTGCCAGAAGGCAATTGGCTCTCCTGCAAGCCTCTGGCCGGCAAGGGACACTGAGGGAGGGTCACCTCTGACCCCCACCTCACTTCCAGACCCCCAGGCCCCAGACTCCACCTTCTAGGTAGGTAGCCAGGATTTCCTTGAGGCGGTTTTTTGTTCTCTCTTGAAACCCCTGCATTCCCTTGTTAACACCTAGCTCTCGTTCGCCCCCCAGACTCTCCAGGACTGCCAGAAGGCAAAGGGCTCTCCTGCAAGCCTCTGGCTGGCAAGGGACACTGAGGGAGGGTCACCTCTGACCCCCCCCCTCACTTCCAGACCCCCAGGCCCCAGACTCCACCTTTTAGGTAGGTAGCCAGGATTTCCTTGAGGCGGTTTTTTGTTCTCTCTTGAAACCCCTGCATTCCCTTTTTAACACCTAGCTCTCCTTCGCCCCCCAGACTCTCCAGGACTGCCAGAAGGCAATAGGCTCTCCTGCAAGCCTCTGGCCGGCAAGGGACACTGAGGGAGGGTCACCTCTGACCTCCACCTCACTTCCAGACCCCCAGGCCCCAGACTCCACCTTCTAGGTAGGTAGCCAGGATTTCCTTGAGGCCGTTTTTGGTTCTATCTTGAAACCCCTGCATTCCCTTGTTAACACCTAGCTCTCCTTCGCCCCCCAGACTCTCCAGGACTGCCAGAAGGCAATAGGCTCTCCTGCAAGCCTCTGGCCGGCAAGGGACACTGAGGGAGGGTCACCTCTGACCCCCACCTCACTTCCAGACCCCCTGGCCCCAGACTCCACCTTCTAGGTAGGTAGCCAGGATTTCCTTGAGGCGGTTTTTTGTTCTCTCTTGAAACCCCTGCATTCCCTTGTTAACACCCTAGCTCTCCTTCGCCCCCCAGACTATCCAGGACGGCCAGAATGCTATAGGCTCTCCTGCAAGACTCTGGCCAGCAAGGGACACTGAGGGAGGGTCACCTCTGAACCCCACCTCACTTCCAGACCCCCAGGCTCCAGACTCCACCTTCTAGGTAGGTAGCCAGGATTTCCTTGAGGCGGTTTTTTGTTCTCTCTTGAAACCCCTGCATTCCCTTGTTAACACCTAGCTCTCCTTCGCCCCCCAGACTCTCCAGGACTGCCAGAAGGCAATAGGCTCTCCTGCAAGCCTCTGGCCGGCAAGAGACACTGAGGGAGGGTCACCTCTGACCCCCAACTCACTTCCAGAACCCCAGGCCCCAGACTCCACCTACTAGATAGGTACCAGGATTTCCCTGAGGCGGTTTTTTGTTCTCTCTTGAAACCCCTGCATTCCCTTGTTAACACCTAGCTCTCCTTCGCCCCCCAGAATGTCCAAGAGTGCCAGAAGGCAAAGGGCTCTCCTGCAAGCCTCTGGCTGGCAAGGGACACTGAGGGAGGGTCACCTCTGACCCCCACCTCACTTCCAGACCCCCAGGCCCGAGACTCCACCTTCTAGGTAGGTAGCCAGGATTTCCTTGAGGCGGTTTTTTGTTCTCTCTTGAAACCCCTGCATTCCCTTGTTAACACCTAGCTCTCCTTCGCCCCCAGACTCTCCAGGACTGCCAGAAGGCAATAGGCTCTCCTGCAAGCCTCTGGCCGGCAAGGAACACTGAGGGAGGGTCACCTCTGACCCCCACCTCACTTCCAGACCCCCAGGCCCCAGACTCCACCTTCTAGGTAGGTAGCCAGGATTTCTGTGAGGCGGTTTTTTGTTCTCTCTTGAAACCCCTGCATTCTCTTGTTAACACCTAGCTCTCCTTCGCCCCCCAGACTATCCAGGACGGCCAGAATGCAATAGACTCTCCTGCAAGCCTCTGGCCGGAAAGGGACACTGAGGGAGGGTCACCTCTGACCCCCACCTCACTTCCAGACCCCCAGGCCCCAGACTCCACCTTCTAGGTAGGTAGCCAGGATTTCCTTGAGGCGGTTTTTTGTTCTCTCTTGAAACCCCTGCATTCCCTTGTTAACACCTAGCTCTCCTTCGCCCCCCAGACTCTCCAGGACTGCCAGAAGGCAATAGGCTCTCCTGCAAGCCTCTGGCCGGCAAGAGACACTGAGGGAGGGTCACCTCTGACCCCCACCTCACTTCCAGACCCCCAGCCCCCAGACTCCACCTTCTAGGTAGGTAGCCAGGATTTCCTTGAGGCGGTTTTTTGTTCTCTCTTGAAACCCCTGCATTCCCTTGTTAACACCTAGCTCTCCTTCGCCCCCCAGACTCTCCAGGACTGCCAGAAGGCAATAGGCTCTCCTGCAAGCCTCTGGCCGGCAAGGGACACTGAGGGAGGGTCACCTCTGACCCCCACCTCACTTCCAGACCCCCAGGCCCCAGACTCCACCTTCTAGGTAGGTAGCCAGGATTTCCTTGAGGCGGTTTTTTGTTCTCTCTTGAAACCCCTGCATTCCCTTGTTAACACCTAGCTCTCCTTCGCCCCCCAGACTATCCAGGACTGCCAGAAGGCAATAGGCTCTCCTGCAAGCCTCTGGCCGGCAAGGGACACTGAGGGAGGGTCACCTCTGACCCCCACCTCACTTCCAGACCCCCAGGCCCCAGACTCCACCTTCTAGGTAGGTAGCCAGGATTTCCTTGTGGCGGTTTTTTGTTCTCTCTTGAAACCCCTGCATTCCCTTGTTAACACGTAGCTCTCCTTCGCCCCCCAGACTCTCCAGGACTGCCAGAAGGCAATAGGCTCTCCTGCAAGCCTCTGGCCGGCAAGGGACACTGAGGGAGGGTCACCTCTGACCCCCACCTCACTTCCAGACCCCCAGGCCCCAGACTCCACCTTCTAGGTAGGTAGCCAGGATTTCCTTGAGGCGGTTTTTTGTTCTCTCTTGAAACCCCTGCATTCCCTTGTTAACACCTAGCTCTCCTTCGCCCCCCAGACTATCCAGGACGGCCAGAATGCAATAGGCTCTCCTGCAAGACTCTGGCCGGCAAGGGACACTGAGGGAGGGTCACCTCTGACTCCCACCTCACTTCCAGACCCCCAGGCTCCAGACTCCACCTTCTAGGTAGGTAGCCAGGATTTCCTTGAGGCGGTTTTTTGTTCTCTCTTGAAACCCCTGCATTCCCTTGTTAACACCTAGCTCTCCTTCGCCCCCCAGACTCTCCAGGACTGCCAGAAGGCAATAGGCTCTCCTGCAAGCCTCTGGCCGGCAAGGGACACTGAGGGAGGGTCACCTCTGACCCCCAACTCACTTCCAGACCCCCAGGCCCCAGACTCCACCTTCTAGGTAGGTAGCCAGGATTTCCTTGAGGCGGTTTTTTGTTCTCTCTTGAAACCCCTGCATTCCCTTGTTAACACCTAGCTCTCCTTCGCTCCCCAGACTATCCAGGACTGCCAGAAGGCAATAGGCTCTCCTGCAAGCCTCTGGCCGGCAAGGGACACTGAGGGAGGGTCACCTCTGACCCCCACCTCACTTCCAGACGCCCAGGCCCCAGACTCCACCTTCTAGGTAGGTAGCCAGGATTTCCTTGAGGCGGTTTTTTGTTCTCTCTTGAAACCCCTGCATTCCCTTGTTAACACCTAGCTCTCCTTCGCCCCCCAGACTATCCAGGACTGCCAGAAGGCAATAGGCTCTCCTGCAAGCCTCTGGCCGGCAAGGGACACTGAGGGAGGGTCACCTCTGACCCCCACCTCACTTCCAGACCCCCAGGCCCCAGACTCCACCTTCTAGGTAGGTAGCCAGGACTTCCTTGAGGCGGTTTTTTGTTCTCTCTTGAAACCCCTGCATTCCCTTGTTAACACCTAGCTCTCCTTCGCCCCCCAGACTATCCAGGACTGCCAGAAGGCAATAGGCTCTCCTGCAAGCCTCTGGCCGGCAAGGGACACTGAGGGAGGGTCACCTCTGACCCCCACCTCACTTCCAGACCCCCAGGCCCCAGACTCCACCTACTAGGTAGGTAGCCAGGATTTCCTTGTGGCAGATTTTTTGTTCTCTCTTGAAACCCCTGCATTCCCTTGTTAACACCTAGCTCTCCTTCGGCCCCCAGACTCTCCAGGACTGCCAGAAGGCAATAGGCTCTCCTGCAAGCCTCTGGCCGGCAAGGGACACTGAGGGAGGGTTACCTCTGACCCCCACCTCACTTCCAGACCCCCAGGCCACAGACTCCACCTTCTAGGTAGGTAGCCAGGATTTCCTTGAGGCGGTTTTTTGTTCTCTCTTGAAATCCCTGCATTCCCTTGTTAACACCTAGCTCTCCTTCGCCCCCCAGACTCTCCAGGACTGCCAGAAGGCAATAGGCTCTCCTGCAAGCCTCTGGCCGGCAAGGGACACTGAGGGAGGGTCACCTATGACCCCCACCTCACTTCCAGACCCCCAGGCCGCAGTCTCCACCTTCTAGGTAGGTAGCCAGGATTTCCTTGAGGCCGTTTTTGGTTCTATCTTGAAACCCCTGCATTCCCTTGTTAACACCTAGCTCTCCTTCGCCCCCCAGACTCTCCAGGACTGCCAGAAGGCAATAGGCTCTCCTGCAAGCCTCTGGCCGGCAAGGGACACTGAGGGAGGGTCACCTCTGACCCCCACCTCACTTCCAGACCCCCTGGCCCCAGACTCCACCTTCTAGGTAGGTAGCCAGGATTTCCTTGAGGCGGTTTTTTGTTCTCTCTTGAAACCCCTGCATTCCCTTGTTAACACCTAGCTCTCCTTCGCCCCCCAGACTATCCAGGACGGCCAGAATGCTATAGGCTCTCCTGCAAGACTCTGGCCAGCAAGGGACACTGAGGGAGGGTCACCTCTGACCCCCACCTCACTTCCAGACCCCCAGGCTCCAGACTCCACCTTCTAGGTAGGTAGCCAGGATTTCCTTGAGGCGGTTTTTTGTTCTCTCTTGAAACCCCTGCATTCCCTTGTTAACACCTAGCTCTCCTTCGCCCCCCAGACTCTCCAGGACTGCCAGAAGGCAATAGGCTCTCCTGCAAGCCTCTGGCCGGCAAGAGACACTGAGGGAGGGTCACCTCTGACCCCCAACTCACTTCCAGACCCCCAGGCCCCAGACTCCACCTACTAGATAGGTAGCCAGGATTTCCTTGAGGCGGTTTTTTGTTCTCTCTTGAAACCCCTGCATTCCCTTGTTAACACCTAGCTCTCCTTCGCCCCCCAGAATGTCCAAGAGTGCCAGAAGGCAAAGGGCTCTCCTGCATGCCTCTGGCTGGCAAGGGACACTGAGGGAGGGTCACCTCTGACCCCCACCTCACTTCCAGACCCCCAGGCCCGAGACTCCACCTTCTAGGTAGGTAGCCAGGATTTCCTTGAGGCGGTTTTTTGTTCTCTCTTGAAACCCCTGCATTCCCTTGTTAACACCTAGCTCTCCTTCGCCCCCAGACTCTCCAGGACTGCCAGAAGGCAATAGGCTCTCCTGCAAGCCTCTGGCCGGCAAGGGACACTGAGGGAGGGTCACCTCTGACCCCCACCTCACTTCCAGACCCCCAGGCCCCAGACTCCACCTTCTAGGTAGGTAGCCAGGATTTCTGTGAGGCGGTTTTTTGTTCTCTCTTGAAACCCCTGCATTCTCTTGTTAACACCTAGCTCTCCTTCGCCCCCCAGACTATCCAGGACGGCCAGAATGCAATAGGCTCTCCTGCAAGCCTCTGGCCGGAAAGGGACACTGAGGGAGGGTCACCTCTGACCCCCACCTCACTTCCAGACCCCCAGGCCCCAGACTCCACCTTCTAGGTAGGTAGCCAGGATTTCCTTGAGGCGGTTTTTTGTTCTCTCTTGAAACCCCTGCATTCCCTTGTTAACACCTAGCTCTCCTTCGCCCCCCCAGACTCTCCAGGACTGCCAGAAGGCAATAGGCTCTCCTGCAAGCCTCTGGCCGGCAAGAGACACTGAGGGAGGGTCACCTCTGACCCCCACCTCACTTCCAGACCCCCAGCCCCCAGACTCCACCTTCTAGGTAGGTAGCCAGGATTTCCTTGAGGCGGTTTTTTGTTCTCTCTTGAAACCCCTGCATTCCCTTGTTAACACCTAGCTCTCCTTCGCCCCCCAGACTCTCCAGGACTGCCAGAAGGCAATAGGCTCTCCTGCAAGCCTCTGGCCGGCAAGGGACACTGAGGGAGGGTCACCTCTGACCCCCACCTCACTTCCAGACCCCCAGGCCCCAGACTCCACCTTCTAGGTAGGTAGCCAGGATTTCCTTGAGGCGGTTTTTTGTTCTCTCTTGAAACCCCTGCATTCCCTTGTTAACACCTAGCTCTCCTTCGCCCCCCAGACTATCCAGGACTGCCAGAAGGCAATAGGCTCTCCTGCAAGCCTCTGGCCGGCAAGGGACACTGAGGGAGGGTCACCTCTGACCCCCACCTCACTTCCAGACCCCCAGGCCCCAGACTCCACATTCTAGGTAGGTAGCCAGGATTTCCTTGTGGCGGTTTTTTGTTCTCTCTTGAAACCCCTGCATTCCCTTGTTAACACCTAGCTCTCCTTCGCCCCCCAGACTATCCAGGACTGCCAGAAGGCAATAGGCTCTCCTGCAAGCCTCTGGCCGTTAAGGGACACTGAGGGAGGGTCACCTCTGACCCCCAACTCACTTCCAGACCCCCAGGCCCCAGACTCCACCTTCTAGGTAGGTAGCCAGGATTTCCTTGAGGCGGTTTTTTGTTCTCTCTTGAAACCCCTGCATTCCCTTGTTAACACCTAGCTCTCCTTCGCCCCCCAGACTCTCCAGGACTGCCAGAAGGCAAAGGGCTCTCCTGCAAGCCTCTGGCTGGCAAGGGACACTGAGGGAGGGTCACCTCTGACCCCCCCCCTCACTTCCAGACCCCCAGGCCCCAGACTCCACCTTCTAGGTAGGTAGCCAGGATTTCCTTGAGGCGGTTTTTTGTTCTCTCTTGAAACCCCTGCATTCCCTTGTTAACACCTAGCTCTCCTTCGCCCCCCAGACTCTCCAGGACTGCCAGAAGGCAATAGGCTCTCCTGCAAGCCTCTGGCCGGCAAGGGACACTGAGGGAGGGTCACCTCTGACCCCCACCTCACTTCCAGACCCCCAGGCCCCAGACTCCACCTTCTAGGTAGGTAGCCAGGATTTCCTTGAGGCGGTTTTTTGTTCTCTCTTGAAACCCCTGCATTCCCTTGTTAACACCTAGCTCTCCTTCGCCCCCCAGACTATCCAGGACGGCCAGAATGCAATAGGCTCTCCTGCAAGACTCTGGCCGGCAAGGGACACTGAGGGAGGGTCACCTCTGACCCCCACCTCACTTCCAGACCCCCAGGCTCCAGACTCCACCTTCTAGGTAGGTAGCCAGGGTTTCCTTGAGGCGGTTTTTTGTTCTCTCTTGAAACCCCTGCATTCCCTTGTTAACACCTAGCTCTCCTTCGCCCCCCAGACTCTCCAGGACTGCCAGAAGGCAATAGGCTCTCCTGCAAGCCTCTGGCCGGCAAGGGACACTGAGGGAGGGTCACCTCTGACCCCCAACTCACTTCCAGACCCCCAGGCCCCAGACTCCACCTTCTAGGTAGGTAGCCAGGATTTCCTTGAGGCGGTTTTTTTTTCTCTCTTGAAACCCCTGCATTCCCTTGTTAACACCTAGCTCTCCTTCGCTCCCCAGACTATCCAGGACTGCCAGAAGGCAATAGGCTCTCCTGCAAGCCTCTGGCCGGCAAGGGACACTGAGGGAGGGTCACCTCTGACCCCCACCTCACTTCCAGACGCCCAGGCCCCAGACTCCACCTTCTAGGTAGGTAGCCAGGATTTCCTTGAGGCGGTTTTTTGTTCTCTCTTGAAACCCCTGCATTCCCTTGTTAACACCTAGCTCTCCTTCGCCCCCCAGACTATCCAGGACTGCCAGAAGGCAATAGGCTCTCCTGCAAGCCTCTGGCTGGCAAGGGACACTGAGGGAGGGTCACCTCTGACCCCCACCTCACTTCCAGACCCCCAGGCCCCAGACTCCACCTTCTAGGTAGGTAGCCAGGACTTCCTTGAGGCGGTTTTTTGTTCTCTCTTGAAACCCCTGCATTCCCTTGTTAACACCTAGCTCTCCTTCGCCCCCCAGACTATCCAGGACTGCCAGAAGGCAATAGGCTCTCCTGCAAGCCTCTGGCCGGCAAGGGACACTGAGGGAGGGTCACCTCTGACCCCCACCTCACTTCCAGACCCCCAGGCCCCAGACTCCACCTACTAGGTAGGTAGCCAGGATTTCCTTGTGGCAGATTTTTTGTTCTCTCTTGAAACCCCTGCATTCCCTTGTTAACACCTAGCTCTCCTTCGGCCCCCAGACTCTCCAGCACTGCCAGAAGGCAATAGGCTCTCCTGCAAGCCTCTGGCCGGCAAGGGACACTGAGGGAGGGTTACCTCTGACCCCCACCTCACTTCCAGACCCCCAGGCCCCAGACTCCACCTTATAGGTAGGTAGCCAGGATTTCCTTGAGGCGGTTTTTTGTTCTCTCTTGAAACCCCTGCATTCCCTTGTTAACACCTAGCTCTCCTTCGCCCCCAGACTCTCAAGGACTGCCAGAAGGCAATAGGCTCTCCTGCAAGCCTCTGGCCGGCAAGGGACACTGAGGGAGGGTCACCTCTGACCCCCACCTCACTTCCAGACCCCCAGGCCCCATACTCCACCTTCTTGGTAGGTAGCCAGGATTTCCTTGAGGCGGTTTTTTGTTCTCTCTTGAAACCCCTGCATTCCCTTGTTAACACCTAGCCCTCCTTCGCCCCCCAGACTCTCCAGGACTGCCAGAAGGCAATAGGCTCTCCTGCAAGCCTCTGGCCGGCAAGGGACACTGAGGGAGGGTCACCTCTGACCCCCACCTCACTTCCAGACCACCAGGCCCCAGACTCCACCTTCTAGGTAGGTAGCCAGGATTTCCTTGAGGCGGTTTTTTGTTCTATCTTGAAACCCCTGCATTCCCTTGTTAACACCTAGCTCTCCTTCGCCCCCCAGACTCTCCAGGACTGCCAGAAGGCAATAGGCTCTCCTGCAAGCCTCTGGCCGGCAAGGGACACTGAGGGAGGGTCACCTCTAACCCCCACCTCACTTCCAGACCCCCAGGCCCCAGACTCCCACCTTCTAGGTAGGTAGCCAGGATTTCCTTGAGGCGGTTTTTGTTCTCTCTTGAAACCCCTGCATTCCCTTGTTAACACTAGCTCTCCTTCGCCCCCCAGACTCTCCAGGACTGCCAGAAGGCAATAGGCTCTCCTGCAAGCCTCTGGCCGGCAAGGGACACTGAGGGAGGGTCACCTCTGACCCCCCACCTCACGTCCAGACCCCCAGGCCCCAGACTCCACCTTCTAGGTAGGTAGCCAGGATTTCCTTGAGGCGGTTTTTTGTTCTCTCTTGAAACCCCTGCATTCCCTTGTTAACACCTAGCTCTCCTTCGCCCCCCAGACTCTCCAGGACTGCCAGAAGGCAATAGGCTCTCCTGCAAGCCTCTGGCCGGCAAGGGACACTGAGGGAGGGTCACCTCTGACCCCCACCTCACTTCCAGACCCCCAGGCCCCAGACTCCACCTTCTAGGTAGGTAGCCAGGATTTCCTTGAGGCGGTTTTTTGTTCTATCTTGAAACCCCTGCATTCCCTTGTTAACACCTAGCTCTCCTTCGCCCCCCAGACTCTCCAGGACTGCCAGAAGGCAATAGGCTCTCCTGCAAGCCTCTGGCCGGCAAGGGACACTGAGGGAGGGTCACCTCTGACCCCCACCTCACTTCCAGACCCCCAGGCCCCAGACTCCACCTTCTAGGTAGGTAGCCAGGATTTCCTTGAGGCGGTTTTTTGTTCTCTCTTGAAACCCCTGCATTCCCTTGTTAACACCTAGCTCTCCTTCGCCCCCCAGACTCTCCAGGACTGCCAGAAGGCAATAGGCTCTCCTGCAAGTCTCTGGCCGGCAAGGGACACTGAGGGAGGGTCACCTCTGACCCCCACCTCACTTCCAGACCCCCAGGCCCCAGACTCCACCTTCTAGGTAGGTAGCCTGGATTTCCTTGAGGCGGTTTTTTGTTCTCTCTTGAAACCCCTGCATTCCCTTGTTAACACCTAGCTCTCGTTCACCCCCCAGACTCTCCAGGACTGCCAGAAGGCAATAGGCTCTCCTGCAAGCCTCTGGCCGGTAAGGGACACTGAGGGAGGGTCACCTCTGACCCCCACCTCACTTCCAGACCCCCAGGCCCCAGACTCCACCTTCTAGGTAGGTAGCCAGGATTTCCTTGAGGCGGTTTTTTGTTCTCTCTTGAAACCCCTGCATTCCCTTGTTAACACCTAGCTCTCCTTCGCCCCCCAGACTCTCCAGGACTGCCAGAAGGCAAAGGGCTCTCCTGCAAGCCTCTGGCTGGCAAGGGACACTGAGGGAGGGTCACCTCTGACCCCCACCTCACTTCCAGACCCCCAGGCCCCAGACTCCACCTTCTAGGTAGGTAGCCAGGATTTCCTTGAGGCGGTTTTTTGTTCTCTCTTGAAACCCCTGCATTCCCTTGTTAACACCTAGCTCTCCTTCGCCCCCAGACTCTCCAGGACTGCCAGAAGGCAATAGGCTCTCCTGCAAGCCTTTGGCCGGCAAGGGACACTGAGGGAGGGTCACCTCTGACCCCCACCTCACTTCCAGACCCCCAGGCCCCAGACTCCACCTTCTAGATAAGTAGCCAGGATTTCCTTGAGGCGGTTTTTTGTTCTCTCTTGAAACCCCTGCATTCCCTTGTTAACACCTAGCTCTCCTTCGCCCCCCAGACTCTCCAGGACTGCCAGAAGGCAATAGGCTCTCCTGCAAGCCTCTGGCCGGCAAGGGACACTGAGGGAGGGTCACCTCTGACCCCCAACTCACTTCCAGACCCCCAGGCCCCAGACTCCACCTTCTAGGTAGGTAGCCAGGATTTCCTTGAGGCGGTTTTTTGTTCTCTCTTGAAACCCCTGCATTCCCTTGTTAACACCTAGCTCTCCTTCGCTCCCCAGACTATCCAGGACTGCCAGAAGGCAATAGGCTCTCCTGCAAGCCTCTGGCCGGCAAGGGACACTGAGGGAGGGTCACCTCTGACCCCCACCTCACTTCCAGACCCCCAGGCCCCAGACTCCACCTTCTAGGTAGGTAGCCAGGATTTCCTTGAGGCGGTTTTTTGTTCTCTCTTGAAACCCCTGCATTCCCTTGTTAACACCTAGCTCTCCTTCGCCCCCCAGACTATCCAGGACTGCCAGAAGGCAATAGGCTCTCCTGCAAGCCTCTGGCCGGCAAGGGACACTGAGGGAGGGTCACCTCTGACCCCCACCTCACTTCCAGACGCCCAGGCCCCAGACTCCACCTTCTAGGTAGGTAGCCAGGATTTCCTTGAGGCGGTTTTTTGTTCTCTCTTGAAACCCCTGCATTCCCTTGTTAACACCTAGCTCTCCTTCGCCCCCCAGACTATCCAGGACTGCCAGAAGGCAATAGGCTCTCCTGCAAGCCTCTGGCTGGCAAGGGACACTGAGGGAGGGTCACCTCTGACCCCCACCTCACTTCCAGACCCCCAGGCCCCAGACTCCACCTTCTAGGTAGGTAGCCAGGACTTCCTTGAGGCGGTTTTTTGTTCTCTCTTGAAACCCCTGCATTCCCTTGTTAACACCTAGCTCTCCTTCGCCCCCCAGACTATCCAGGACTGCCAGAAGGCAATAGGCTCTCCTGCAAGCCTCTGGCCGGCAAGGGACACTGAGGGAGGGTCACCTCTGACCCCCACCTCACTTCCAGACCCCCAGGCCCCAGACTCCACCTACTAGGTAGGTAGCCAGGATTTCCTTGTGGCAGATTTTTTGTTCTCTCTTGAAACCCCTGCATTCCCTTGTTAACACCTAGCTCTCCTTCGGCCCCCAGACTCTCCAGCACTGCCAGAAGGCAATAGGCTCTCCTGCAAGCCTCTGGCCGGCAAGGGACACTGAGGGAGGGTTACCTCTGACCCCCACCTCACTTCCAGACCCCCAGGCCCCAGACTCCACCTTATAGGTAGGTAGCCAGGATTTCCTTGAGGCGGTTTTTTGTTCTCTCTTGAAACCCCTGCATTCCCTTGTTAACACCTAGCTCTCCTTCGCCCCCAGACTCTCAAGGACTGCCAGAAGGCAATAGGCTCTCCTGCAAGCCTCTGGCCGGCAAGGGACACTGAGGGAGGGTCACCTCTGACCCCCACCTCACTTCCAGACCCCCAGGCCCCATACTCCACCTTCTTGGTAGGTAGCCAGGATTTCCTTGAGGCGGTTTTTTGTTCTCTCTTGAAACCCCTGCATTCCCTTGTTAACACCTAGCCCTCCTTCGCCCCCCAGACTCTCCAGGACTGCCAGAAGGCAATAGGCTCTCCTGCAAGCCTCTGGCCGGCAAGGGACACTGAGGGAGGGTCACCTCTGACCCCCACCTCACTTCCAGACCACCAGGCCCCAGACTCCACCTTCTAGGTAGGTAGCCAGGATTTCCTTGAGGCGGTTTTTTGTTCTATCTTGAAACCCCTGCATTCCCTTGTTAACACCTAGCTCTCCTTCGCCCCCCAGACTCTCCAGGACTGCCAGAAGGCAATAGGCTCTCCTGCAAGCCTCTGGCCGGCAAGGGACACTGAGGGAGGGTCACCTCTAACCCCCACCTCACTTCCAGACCCCCAGGCCCCAGACTCCACCTTCTAGGTAGGTAGCCAGGATTTCCTTGAGGCGGTTTTTGTTCTCTCTTGAAACCCCTGCATTCCCTTGTTAACACTAGCTCTCCTTCGCCCCCCAGACTCTCCAGGACTGCCAGAAGGCAATAGGCTCTCCTGCAAGCCTCTGGCCGGCAAGGGACACTGAGGGAGGGTCACCTCTGACCCCCACCTCACGTCCAGACCCCCAGGCCCCAGACTCCACCTTCTAGGTAGGTAGCCAGGATTTCCTTGAGGCGGTTTTTTGTTCTCTCTTGAAACCCCTGCATTCCCTTGTTAACACCTAGCTCTCCTTCGCCCCCCAGACTCTCCAGGACTGCCAGAAGGCAATAGGCTCTCCTGCAAGCCTCTGGCCGGCAAGGGACACTGAGGGAGGGTCACCTCTGACCCCCACCTCACTTCCAGACCCCCAGGCCCCAGACTCCACCTTCTAGGTAGGTAGCCAGGATTTCCTTGAGGCGGTTTTTTGTTCTATCTTGAAACCCCTGCATTCCCTTGTTAACACCTAGCTCTCCTTCGCCCCCCAGACTCTCCAGGACTGCCAGAAGGCAATAGGCTCTCCTGCAAGCCTCTGGCCGGCAAGGGACACTGAGGGAGGGTCACCTCTGACCCCCACCTCACTTCCAGACCCCCAGGCCCCAGACTCCACCTTCTAGGTAGGTAGCCAGGATTTCCTTGAGGCGGTTTTTTGTTCTCTCTTGAAACCCCTGCATTCCCTTGTTAACACCTAGCTCTCCTTCGCCCCCCAGACTCTCCAGGACTGCCAGAAGGCAATAGGCTCTCCTGCAAGTCTCTGGCCGGCAAGGGACACTGAGGGAGGGTCACCTCTGACCCCCACCTCACTTCCAGACCCCCAGGCCCCAGACTCCACCTTCTAGGTAGGTAGCCTGGATTTCCTTGAGGCGGTTTTTTGTTCTCTCTTGAAACCCCTGCATTCCCTTGTTAACACCTAGCTCTCGTTCACCCCCCAGACTCTCCAGGACTGCCAGAAGGCAATAGGCTCTCCTGCAAGCCTCTGGCCGGTAAGGGACACTGAGGGAGGGTCACCTCTGACCCCCACCTCACTTCCAGACCCCCAGGCCCCAGACTCCACCTTCTAGGTAGGTAGCCAGGATTTCCTTGAGGCGGTTTTTTGTTCTCTCTTGAAACCCCTGCATTCCCTTGTTAACACCTAGCTCTCCTTCGCCCCCCAGACTCTCCAGGACTGCCAGAAGGCAAAGGGCTCTCCTGCAAGCCTCTGGCTGGCAAGGGACACTGAGGGAGGGTCACCTCTGACCCCCACCTCACTTCCAGACCCCCAGGCCCCAGACTCCACCTTCTAGGTAGGTAGCCAGGATTTCCTTGAGGCGGTTTTTTGTTCTCTCTTGAAACCCCTGCATTCCCTTGTTAACACCTAGCTCTCCTTCGCCCCCAGACTCTCCAGGACTGCCAGAAGGCAATAGGCTCTCCTGCAAGCCTTTGGCCGGCAAGGGACACTGAGGGAGGGTCACCTCTGACCCCCACCTCACTTCCAGACCCCCAGGCCCCAGACTCCACCTTCTAGATAAGTAGCCAGGATTTCCTTGAGGCGGTTTTTTGTTCTCTCTTGAAACCCCTGCATTCCCTTGTTAACACCTAGCTCTCCTTCGCCCCCCAGACTCTCCAGGACTGCCAGAAGGCAATAGGCTCTCCTGCAAGCCTCTGGCCGGCAAGGGACACTGAGGGAGGGTCACCTCTGACCCCCAACTCACTTCCAGACCCCCAGGCCCCAGACTCCACCTTCTAGGTAGGTAGCCAGGATTTCCTTGAGGCGGTTTTTTGTTCTCTCTTGAAACCCCTGCATTCCCTTGTTAACACCTAGCTCTCCTTCGCTCCCCAGACTATCCAGGACTGCCAGAAGGCAATAGGCTCTCCTGCAAGCCTCTGGCCGGCAAGGGACACTGAGGGAGGGTCACCTCTGACCCCCACCTCACTTCCAGACCCCCAGGCCCCAGACTCCACCTTCTAGGTAGGTAGCCAGGATTTCCTTGAGGCGGTTTTTTGTTCTCTCTTGAAACCCCTGCATTCCCTTGTTAACACCTAGCTCTCCTTCGCCCCCCAGACTATCCAGGACTGCCAGAAGGCAATAGGCTCTCCTGCAAGCCTCTGGCTGGCAAGGGACACTGAGGGAGGGTCACCTCTGACCCCCACCTCACTTCCAGACCCCCAGGCCCCAGACTCCACCTTCTAGGTAGGTAGCCAGGACTTCCTTGAGGCGGTTTTTTGTTCTCTCTTGAAACCCCTGCATTCCCTTGTTAACACCTAGCTCTCCTTCGCCCCCCAGACTATCCAGGACTGCCAGAAGGCAATAGGCTCTCCTGCAAGCCTCTGGCCGGCAAGGGACACTGAGGGAGGGTCACCTCTGACCCCCACCTCACTTCCAGACCCCCAGGCCCCAGACTCCACCTACTAGGTAGGTAGCCAGGATTTCCTTGTGGCAGATTTTTTGTTCTCTCTTGAAACCCCTGCATTCCCTTGTTAACACCTAGCTCTCCTTCGGCCCCCAGACTCTCCAGGACTGCCAGAAGGCAATAGGCTCTCCTGCAAGCCTCTGGCCGGCAAGGGACACTGAGGGAGGGTTACCTCTGACCCCCACCTCACTTCCAGACCCCCAGGCCCCAGACTCCACCTTCTAGGTAGGTAGCCAGGATTTCCTTGAGGCGGTTTTTTGTTCTCTCTTGAAACCCCTGCATTCCCTTGTTAACACCTAGCTCTCCTTCGCCCCCAGACTCTCAAGGACTGCCAGAAGGCAATAGGCTCTCCTGCAAGCCTCTGGCCGGCAAGGGACACTGAGGGAGGGTCACCTCTGACCCCCACCTCACTTCCAGACCCCCAGGCCCCATACTCCACCTTCTTGGTAGGTAGCCAGGATTTCCTTGAGGCGGTTTTTTGTTCTCTCTTGAAACCCCTGCATTCCCTTGTTAACACCTAGCCCTCCTTCGCCCCCCAGACTCTCCAGGACTGCCAGAAGGCAATAGGCTCTCCTGCAAGCCTCTGGCCGGCAAGGGACAGTGAGGGAGGGTCAACTCTGACCCCCACCTCACTTCCAGACCACCAGGCCCCAGACTCCACCTTCTAGGTAGGTAGCCAGGATTTCCTTGAGGCGGTTTTTTGTTCTATCTTGAAACCCCTGCATTCCCTTGTTAACACCTAGCTCTCCTTCGCCCCCCAGACTCTCCAGGACTGCCAGAAGGCAATAGGCTCTCCTGCAAGCCTCTGGCCGGCAAGGGACACTGAGGGAGGGTCACCTCTAACCCCCACCTCACTTCCAGACCCCCAGGCCCCAGACTCCACCTTCTAGGTAGGTAGCCAGGATTTCCTTGAGGCGGTTTTTGTTCTCTCTTGAAACCCCTGCATTCCCTTGTTAACACTAGCTCTCCTTCGCCCCCCAGACTCTCCAGGACTGCCAGAAGGCAATAGGCTCTCCTGCAAGCCTCTGGCCGGCAAGGGACACTGAGGGAGGGTCACCTCTGACCCCCACCTCACTTCCAGACCCCCAGGCCCCAGACTCCACCTTCTAGGTAGGTAGCCAGGATTTCCTTGAGGCGGTTTTTTGTTCTCTCTTGAAACCCCTGCATTCCCTTGTTAACACCTAGCTCTCCTTCGCCCCCCAGACTCTCCAGGACTGCCAGAAGGCAATAGGCTCTCCTGCAAGCCTCTGGCCGGCAAGGGACACTGAGGGAGGGTCACCTCTGACCCCCACCTCACTTCCAGACCCCCAGGCCCCAGACTCCACCTTCTAGGTAGGTAGCCAGGATTTCCTTGAGGCGGTTTTTTGTTCTATCTTGAAACCCCTGCATTCCCTTGTTAACACCTAGCTCTCCTTCGCCCCCCAGACTCTCCAGGACTGCCAGAAGGCAATAGGCTCTCCTGCAAGCCTCTGGCCGGCAAGGGACACTGAGGGAGGGTCACCTCTGACCCCCACCTCACTTCCAGACCCCCAGGCCCCAGACTCCACCTTCTAGGTAGGTAGCCAGGATTTCCTTGAGGCGGTTTTTTGTTCTCTCTTGAAACCCCTGCATTCCCTTGTTAACACCTAGCTCTCCTTCGCCCCCCAGACTCTCCAAGACTGCCAGAAGGCAATAGGCTCTCCTGCAAGTCTCTGGCCGGCAAGGGACACTGAGGGAGGGTCACCTCTGACCCCCACCTCACTTCCAGACCCCCAGGCCCCAGACTCCACCTTCTAGGTAGGTAGCCTGGATTTCCTTGAGGCGGTTTTTTGTTCTCTCTTGAAACCCCTGCATTCCCTTGTTAACACCTAGCTCTCGTTCACCCCCCAGACTCTCCAGGACTGCCAGAAGGCAATAGGCTCTCCTGCAAGCCTCTGGCCGGTAAGGGACACTGAGGGAGGGTCACCTCTGACCCCCACCTCACTTCCAGACCCCCAGGCCCCAGACTCCACCTTCTAGGTAGGTAGCCAGGATTTCCTTGAGGCGGTTTTTTGTTCTCTCTTGTAACCCCTGCATTCCCTTGTTAACACCTAGCTCTCCTTCGCCCCCCAGACTCTCCAGGACTGCCAGAAGGCAAAGGGCTCTCCTGCAAGCCTCTGGCTGGCAAGGGACACTGAGGGAGGGTCACCTCTGACCCCCACCTCACTTCCAGACCCCCAGGCCCCAGACTCCACCTTCTAGGTAGGTAGCCAGGATTTCCTTGAGGCGGTTTTTTGTTCTCTCTTGAAACCCCTGCATTCCCTTGTTAACACCTAGCTCTCCTTCGCCCCCAGACTCTCCAGGACTGCCAGAAGGCAATAGGCTCTCCTGCAAGCCTTTGGCCGGCAAGGGACACTGAGGGAGGGTCACCTCTGACCCCCACCTCACTTCCAGACCCCCAGGCCCCAGACTCCACCTTCTAGATAAGTAGCCAGGATTTCCTTGAGGCGGTTTTTTGTTCTCTCTTGAAACCCCTGCATTCCCTTGTTAACACCTAGCTCTCCTTCGCCCCCCAGACTCTCCAGGACTGCCAGAATGCAATAGGCTCTCCTGCAAGCCTCTGGCCGGCAAGGGACACTGAGGGAGGGTCACCTCTGACCCCCACCTCACTTCCAGACCCCCAGGCCCCAGACTCCACCTTCTAGGTAGGTAGCCAGGATTTCCTTGAGGCGGTTTTTTGTTCTCTCTTGAAACCCCTGCATTCCCTTGTTAACACCTAGCTCTCCTTTGCCCCCCAGACTCTCCAGGACTGCCAGAAGGCAATAGGCTCTCCTGCAAGCCTCTGACTGGCAAGGGACACTGAGGGAGGGTCACCTCTGACCCCCACCTCACTTCCAGACCCCCAGGCCCCAGACTCCACCTTCTAGGTAGGTAGCCAGGATTTCCTTGAGGCGGTTTTTTGTTCTCTCTTGAAACCCCTGCATTCCCTTGTTAACACCTAGCTCTCCTTCGCCCCCCAGACTCTCCAGGACTGCCAGAAGGCAATAGGATCTCCTGCAAGCCTCTGGCCGGCAAGGGACACTGAGGGAGGGTCACCTCTGACCCCCACCTCACTTCCAGACCCCCAGGCCCCAGACTCCACCTTCTAGGTAGGTAGCCAGGATTTCCTTGAGGCGGTTTTTTGTTCTATCTTGAAACCCCTGCATTCCCTTGTTAACACCTAGCTCTCCTTCGCCCCCCAGACTCTCCATGACTGCCAGAAGGCAATAGGCTCTCCTGCAAGCCTCTGGCCGGCAAGGGACACTGAGGGAGGGTCACCTCTGACCCCCACCTCACTTCCAGACCCCCAGGCCCCATACTCCACCTTCTAGGTAGGTAGCCAGGATTTCCTTGAGGCGGTTTTTTGTTCTCTCTTGAAACCCCTGCATTCCCTTGTTAACACCTAGCTCTCCTTCGACCCCCAGACTCTCCAGGACTGCCAGAAGGCAATAGGCTCTCCTGCAAGCCTCTGGCCGGCAAGGGACACTGAGGGAGGGTCACCTCTGACCCCCACCTCACTTCCAGACCCCCAGGCCCCAGACTCCACCTACTAGGTAGGTAGCCAGGATTTCCTTGAGGCAGATTTTTTGTTCTCTCTTGAAACCCCTGCATTCCCTTGTTAACACCTAGCTCTCCTTCGGCCCCCAGACTCTCCAGGACTGCCAGAAGGCAATAGGCTCTCCTGCAAGCCTCTGACTGGCAAGGGACACTGAGGGAGGGTCACCTCTGACCCCCACCTCACTTCCAGACCCCCAGGCCCCAGACTCCACCTTCTAGGTAGGTAGCCAGGATTTCCTTGAGGCGGTTTTTTGTTCTCTCTTGAAACCCCTGCATTCCCTTGTTAACACCTAGCTCTCCTTCGCCCCCCAGACTCTCCAGGACTGCCAGAAGGCAATAGGATCTCCTGCAAGCCTCTGGCCGGCAAGGGACACTGAGGGAGGGTCACCTCTGACCCCCACCTCACTTCCAGACCCCCAGGCCCCAGACTCCACCTTCTAGGTAGGTAGCCAGGATTTCCTTGATGCGGTTTTTTGTTCTATCTTGAAACCCCTGCATTCCCTTGTTAACACCTAGCTCTCCTTCGCCCCCCAGACTCTCCATGACTGCCAGAAGGCAATAGGCTCTCCTGCAAGCCTCTGGCCGGCAAGGGACACTGAGGGAGGGTCACCTCTGACCCCCACCTCACTTCCAGACCCCCAGGCCCCATACTCCACCTTCTAGGTAGGTAGCCAGGATTTCCTTGAGGCGGTTTTTTGTTCTCTCTTGAAACCCCTGCATTCCCTTGTTAACACCTAGCTCTCCTTCGACCCCCAGACTCTCCAGGACTGCCAGAAGGCAATAGGCTCTCCTGCAAGCCTCTGGCCGGCAAGGGACACTGAGGGAGGGTCACCTCTGACCCCCACCTCACTTCCAGACCCCCAGGCCCCAGACTCCACCTACTAGGTAGGTAGCCAGGATTTCCTTGAGGCAGATTTTTTGTTCTCTCTTGAAACCCCTGCATTCCCTTGTTAACACCTAGCTCTCCTTCGGCCCCCAGACTCTCCAGGACTGCCAGAAGGCAATAGGCTCTCCTGCAAGCCTCTGGCCGGCAAGGGACACTGAGGGAGGGTCACCTCTGACCCCCACCTCACTTCCAGACCCCCAGGCCCCAGACTCCACCTTCTAGGTAGGTAGCCAGGATTTCCTTGAGGCGGTTTTTTGTTCTCTCTTGAAACCCCTGCATTCCCTTGTTAACACCTAGCTCTCCTTCGCCCCCCAGACTCTCCAGGACTGCCAGAAGGCAATAGGCTCTCCTGCAAGCCTCTGGCCGGCAAGGGACACTGAGGGAGGGTCACCTCTGACCCCCACCTCACTTCCAGACCCCCAGGCCCCAGACTCCACCTTCTAGGTAGGTAGCCAGGATTTCCTTGAGGCGGTTTTTTGTTCTCTCTTGAAACCCCTTCATTCCCTTGTTAACACCTAGCCCTCCTTCGCCCCCCAGACTCTCCAGGACTGCCAGAAGGCAATAGGCTCTCCTGCAAGCCTCTGGCCGGCAAGGGACACTGAGGGAGGGTCACCTCTGACCCCCACCTCACTTCCAGACCCCCAGGCCCCAGACTCCACCTTCTAGGTAGGTAGCCAGGATTTCCTTGAGGCGGTTTTTTGTTCTATCTTGAAACCCCTGCATTCCCTTGTTAACACCTAGCTCTCCTTCGCCCCCCAGACTCTCCAGGACTGCCAGAAGGCAATAGGCTCTCCTGCAAGCCTCTGGCCGGCAAGGGACACTGAGGGAGGGTCACCTCTAACCCCCACCTCACTTCCAGACCCCCAGGCCCCAGACTACACCTTCTAGGTAGGTAGCCAGGATTTCCTTGAGGCGGTTTTTTGTTCTCTCTTGAAACCCCTGCATTCCCTTTATAACACCTAGCTCTCCTTCGCCCCCCAGAGTCTCCAGGACTGCCAGAAGTTAATAGCCTCTCCTGCAAGCCTCTGGCCGGCAAGGGACACTGAGGGAGGGTCACCTCTGACCCCCACCTCACTTCCAGACCCCCAGGCCCTAGACTCCACCTTCTAGGTAGGTAGCCAGGATTTCCTTGAGGCGGTTTTTTGTTCTCTCTTGAAACCCCTGCATTCCCTTGTTAACACCTAGCTCTCGTTCGCCCCCCAGACTCTCCAGGACTGCCAGAAGGCAATAGGCTCTCCTGCAAGCCTCTGGCCGGCAAGGGACACTGAGGGAGGGTCACCTCTGACCCCCACCTCACTTCCAGACCCCCAGGCCCCAGACTCCACCTTCTAGGTAGGTAGCCAGGATTTCCTTGAGGCGGTTTTTTGTTCTCTCTTGAAACCCCTGCATTCCCTTGTTAACACCTACCTCTCCTTCGCCCCCCAGACTCTCCAGGACTGTCAGAAGGCAATAGGCTCTCCTGCAAGCCTCTGGCCGGCAACGGACACTGAGGTAGGGTCACCTCTGACCCCCACCTCACTTCCAGACCCCCAGGCCCCAGACTCCACCTTCTAGGTAGGTAGCCAGGATTTCCTTGAGGCGGTTTTTTGTTCTCTCTTGAAACCCCTGCATTCCCTTGTTAACACCTAGCTCTCCTTCGCCCCCCAGACTCTCCAGGACTGCCAGAAGGCAAAGGGCTCTCCTGCAAGCCTCTGGCTGGCAAGGGACACTGAGGGAGGGTCACCTCTGACCCCCACCTCACTTCCAGACCCCCAGGCCCCAGACTCCACCTTCTAGGTAGGTAGCCAGGATTTCCTTGAGGCGGTTTTTTGTTCTCTCTTGAAACCCCTGCATTCCCTTGTTAACACCTAGCTCTCCTTCGCCCCCAGACTATCCAGGACTGCCAGAAGGCAATAGGCTCTCCTGCAAGCCTCTGGCCGGCAAGGGACACTGAGGGAGGGTCACCTCTGACCCCCACCTCACTTCCAGACCCCCAGGCCCCAGACTCCACCTTCTAGGTAGGTAGCCAGGATTTCCTTGAGGCGGTTTTTTGTTCTCTCTTGAAACCCCTGCATTCCCTTGTTAACACCTAGCTCTCCTTCGCTCCCCAGACTATCCAGGTCTGCCAGAAGGCAATAGGCTCTCCTGCAAGCCTCTGGCCGGCAAGGGACACTGAGAGAGGGTAACCTCTGACCCCCACCTCAGTTCCAGACCCCCAGGCCCCAGACTCCACCTTCTAGGTAGGTAGCCAGGATTTCCTTGAGGCGGTTTTTTGTTCTCTCTTGAAACCCTTGCCTTCCCTTGTTAACACCTAGCTCTCCTTCGCCCCCCAGACTCTCCAGGACTGCCAGAAGGCAATAGGCTCTCCTGCAAGCCTCTGGCCGGCAAGGGACACTGAGGGAGGGTCACCTCTGACCCCCACCTCACTTCCAGACCCCCAGGCCCCAGACTCCACCTTCTAGGTAGGTAGCCAGGATTTCCTTGAGGCGGTTTTTTGTTCTCTCTTGAAACCCCTGCATTCCCTTGTTAACACCTAGCTCTCCTTCTCTCCCCAGACTATCCAGGACTGCCAGAAGGCAATAGGCTCTCCTGCAAGCCTCTGGCCGGCAAGGGACACTGAGGGAGTGTAACCTCTGACCCCCACCTCAGTTCCAGACCCCCAGGCCCCAGACTCCACCTTCTAGGTAGGTAGCCAGGATTTCCTTGAGGCGGTTTTTTGTTCTCTCTTGAAACCCTTGCCTTCTCTTGTTAACACCTAGCTCTCCTTCGCCCCCCAGACTCTCCAGGACTGCCAGAAGGCAATAGGCTCTCCTGCAATCCTCTGGCCGGCAAGGGACACTGAGGGAGGGTCACCTCTGACCCCCACCTCAGTTCCAGACCCTCAGGCCCCAGACTCCACCTTCTAGGTAGGTAGCCAGGATTTCCTTGAGTCGGTTCTTTGTTCTCTCTTAAAACCCCTGCAATCCCTTGTTAACACCTAGCTCTCCTTCGCCCCCCTGACTATCCAGGACTGCCAGAAGGTAATAGGCTCTCCTGCAAGCCTCTGGCCGGCAAGGGACACTGAGGGAGGGTCACCTCTGACCCCCACCTCACTTCCAGACCCCCAGGCCCCAGACTCCACCTTCTAGGTAGGTAGCCAGGATTTCCTTGAGGCGGTTTTTTGTTCTCTCTTGAAACCCCTGCATTCCCTTGTTAACACCTTGCTCTCCTTCGCCCCCCAGACTCTCCAGGACTGCCAGAAGGCAATAGGCTCTCCTGCAAGCCTCTGGCCGGCAAGGGACACTGAGGGAGGGTCACCTCTGACCCCCACCTCACTTCCAGACCCCCAGGCCCCAGACTCCGCCTTCTAGGTAGGTAGCCAGGATTTCCTTGAGGCGGTTTTTTGTTCTCTCTTGAAACCCCTGCATTCCCTTGTTAACACCTAGCTCTCCTTCGCCCCCCAGACTCTCCAGGACTGCCAGAAGGCAATAGGCTCTCCTGCAAGCCTCTGGCCGGCAAGGGACACTGAGGGAGGGTCACCTCTGACCCCCACCTCACTTCCAGACCCCCAGGCCCCATACTCCACCTTCTAGGTAGGTAGCCAGGATTTCCTTGAGGCGGTTTTTTGTTCTCTCTTGAAACCCCTGCATTCCCTTGTTAACACCTAGCTCTCCTTCGCCCCCCAGACTCTCCAGGACTGCCAGAAGGCAATAGGCTCTCCTGCAAGCCTCTGGCCGGCAAGGGACACTGAGGGAGGGTCACCTCTGACCCCCACCTCACTTCCAGACCCCCAGGACCCAGACTCCACCTTCTAGGTAGGTAGCCAGGATTTCCTTGAGGCGGTTTTTTGTTCTCTCTTGAAACCCCTGCATTCCCTTGTTGACACCTAGCTCTTGTTCGCCCCCCAGACTCTCCAGGACTGCCAGAAGGCAATAGGCTCTCCTGCAAGCCTCTGGCCGGCAAGGGACACTGAGGGAGGGTCACCTCTGACCCCCACCTCACTTCCAGACCCCCAGGCCCCAGACTCCACCTTCTAGGTATGTAGCCAGGATTTCCTTGAGGCGGTTTTTTGTTCTCTCTTGAAACCCCTGCATTCCCTTGTTAACACCTAGCTCTCCTTCGCCCCCCAGACTCTCCAGGACTGTCAGAAGGCAATAGGCTCTCCTGCAAGCCTCTGGCCGGCAAGGGACACTGAGGGAGGGTCACCTCTGACCCCCACCTCACTTCCAGACCACCAGGCCCCAGACACCACCTTCTAGGTAGGTAGCCAGGATTTCCTTGAGACGGTTTTTTGTTCTCTCTTAAAACCCCTGCATTCCCTTTTTAACACCTAGCTCTCCTTCGCCCCCCAGACTATCCAGGACTGCCAGAAGGCAATAGGCTCTCCTGCAATCCTCTGGCCGGCAAGGGACACTGAGGGAGGGTCACCTCTGACCCCCACCTCAGTTCCAGACCCTCAGGCCCCAGACTCCACCTTCTAGGTAGGTAGCCAGGATTTCCTTGAGGCGGATTTTTGTTCTCTCTTAAAACCCCTGCAATCCCTTGTTAACACCTAGCTCTCCTTCGCCCCCCTGACTATCCAGGACTGCCAGAAGGCAATAGGCTCTCCTGCAAGCCTCTGGCCGGCAAGGGACACTGAGGGAGGGTCACCTCTGACCCCCACCTCACTTCCAGACCCCCAGGCCCCAGACTCCACCTTCTAGGTAGGTAGCCAGGATTTCCTTGAGGCGGTTTTTTGTTCTCTCTTGAAACCCCTGCATTCCCTTGTTAACACCTAGCTCTCCTTCGCCCCCCAGACTCTCCAGGACTGCCAGAAGGCAATAGGCTCTCCTGCAAGCCTCTGGCCGGCAAGGGACACTGAGGGAGGGTCACCTCTGACCCCCACCTCACTTCCAGACCCCCAGGACCCAGACTCCACCTTCTAGGTAGGTAGCCAGGATTTCCTTGAGGCGGTTTTTTGTTCTCTCTTGAAACCCCTGCATTCCCTTGTTAACACCTAGCTCTCCTTCGCCCCCCAGACTCTCCAGGACTGCCAGAAGGCAATAGGCTCTCCTGCAAGCCTCTGGCCCGCAACGCACACTGAGGGAGGGTCACCTCTGACCCCCACCTCACTTCCAGACCCCCAGGCCCCAGACTCCACCTTCTAGGTAGGTAGCCAGGATTTCCTTGAGGCGGTTTTTTGTTCTCTCTTGAAACCCCTGCATTCCCTTGTTAACACCTAGCTCTCCTTCGCCCCCCAGACTCTCCAGGACTGCCAGAAGGCAAAGGGCTCTCCTGCAAGCCTCTGGCTGGCAAGGGACACTGAGGGAGGGTCACCTCTGACCCCCACCTCACTTCCAGACCCCCAGGCCCCAGACTCCACCTTCTAGGTAGGTAGCCAGGATTTCCTTGAGGCGGTTTTTTGTTCTCTCTTGAAACCCCTGCATTCCCTTGTTAACACCTAGGTCTCCTTCGCCCCCAGACTCTCCAGGACTGCCAGAAGGCAATAGGCTCTCCTGCAAGCCTCTGCCGGCAAGGGACACTGAGGGAGGGTCACCTCTGACCCCCACCTCACTTCCAGACCCCCAGGCCCCAGACTCCACCTTCTAGGTAGGTAGCCAGGATTTCCTTGAGGCGGTTTTTTGTTCTCTCTTGAAACCCCTGCATTCCCTTGTTAACACCTAGCTCTCCTTCGCCCCCCAGACTATCCAGGACGTCCAGAATGCAATAGGCTCTCCTGCAAGCCTCTGGCCGGCAAGGGACACTGAGGGAGGGTCACCTCTGACCCCCACCTCACTTCCAGACCCCCAGGCCCCAGACTCCACCTTCTAGGTAGGTAGCCAGGATTTCCTTGAGGCGGTTTTTTGTTCTCTCTTGAAACCCCTGCATTCCCTTGTTAACACCTAGCTCTCCTTCGCCCCCCAGACGCTCCAGGACTGCCAGAAGGCAATAGGCTCTCCTGCAAGCCTCTGGCCGGCAAGAGACACTGAGGGAGGGTCACCTCTGACCCCCACCTCACTTCCAGACCCCCAGCCCCCAGACTCCACCTTCTAGGTAGGTAGCCAGGATTTCCTTGAGGCGGTTTTTTGTTCTCTCTTGAAACCCCTGCATTCCCTTGTTAACACCTAGCTCTCCTTCGCCCCCCAGACTCTCCAGGATGCCAGAAGGCAATAGGCTCTCCTGCAAGCCTCTGGCTGGCAAGGGACACTGAGGGAGGGTCACCTCTGACCCCCACCTCACTTCCAGACCCCCAGGCCCCAGACTCCACCTTCTAGGTAGGTAGCCAGGATTTCTTGAGGCGGTTTTTTGTTCTCTCTTGAAATCCCTGCATTCCCTTGTTAACACCTAGCTCTCCTTCGCCCCCCAGACTATGCAGGACTGCCAGAATGCAATAGGCTCTCCTGCAAGCCTCTGGCCGGCAAGGGACACTGAGGGAGGGTCACCTCTGACCCCCACCTCACTTCCAGACCCCCAGGCCCCAGACTCCACCTTCTAGGTAGGTAGCCAGGATTTCCTTGAGGCGGTTTTTTGTTCTCTCTTGAAACCCCTGCATTCCCTTGTTAACACCTAGCTCTCCTTCGCCCCCCAGACTCTCCAGGACTGCCAGAAGGCAATAGGCTCTCCTGCAAGCCTCTGGCCGGCAAGGGACACTGAGGGAGGGTCACCTCTGACCCCCACCTCACTTCCAGACCCCCAGGCCCCAGACTCCACCTTCTAGGTAGGTAGCCAGGATTTCCTTGAGGCGGTTTTTTGTTCTCTCTTGAAACCCCTTCATTCCCTTGTTAACACCTAGCCCTCCTTCGCCCCCCAGACTCTCCAGGACTGCCAGAAGGCAATAGGCTCTCCTGCAAGCCTCTGGCCGGCAAGGGATACTGAGGGAGGGTCACCTCTGACCCCCACCTCACTTCCAGACGCCCAGGCCCCAGACTCCACCTTCTAGGTAGGTAGCCAGGATTTCCTTGAGGCGGTTTTTTGTTCTATCTTGAAACCCCTGCATTCCCTTGTTAACACCTAGCTCTCCTTCGCCCCCCAGACTCTCCAGGACTGCCAGAAGGCAATAGGCTCTCCTGCAAGCCTCTGGCCGGCAAGGGACACTGAGGGAGGGTCACCTCTAACCCCCACCTCACTTCCAGACCCCCAGGCCCCAGACTCCACCTTCTAGGTAGGTAGCCAGGATTTCCTTGAGGCGGTTTTTTGTTCTCTCTTGAAACCCCTGCATTCCCTTTATAACACCTAGCTCTCCTTCGCCCCCCAGAGTCTCCAGGACTGCCAGAAGTTAATAACCTCTCCTGCAAGCCTCTGGCCGGCAAGGGACACTGAGGGAGGGTCACCTCTGACCCCCACCTCACTTCCAGACCCCCAGGCCCTAGACTCCACCTTCTAGGTAGGTAGCCAGGATTTCCTTGAGGCGGTTTTTTGTTCTCTCTTGAAACCCCTGCATTCCCTTGTTAACACCTAGCTCTCGTTCGCCCCCCAGACTCTCCAGGACTGCCAGAAGGCAATAGGCTCTCCTGCAAGCCTCTGGCCGGCAAGGGACACTGAGGGAGGGTCACCTCTGACCCCCACCTCACTTCCAGGCCCCCAGGCCCCAGACTCCACCTTCTAGGTAGGTAGCCAGGATTTCCTTGAGGCGGTTTTTTGTTCTCTCTTGAAACCCCTGCATTCCCTTGTTAACACCTAGCTCTCCTTCGCCCCCCAGACTCTCCAGGACTGTCAGAAGGCAATAGGCTCTCCTGCAAGCCTCTGGCCGGCAAGGGACACTGAGGTAGGGTCACCTCTGACCCCCACCTCACTTCCAGACCCCCAGGCCCCAGACTCCACCTTCTAGGTAGGTAGCCAGGATTTCCTTGAGGCGGTTTTTTGTTCTCTCTTGAAACCCCTGCATTCCCTTGTTAACACCTAGCTCTCCTTCGCCCCCCAGACTCTCCAGGACTGCCAGAAGGCAAAGGGCTCCCCTGCAAGCCTCTGGCTGGCAAGGGACACTGAGGGAGGGTCACCTCTGACCCCCACCTCACTTCCAGACCCCCAGGCCCCAGACTCCACCTTCTAGGTAGGTAGCCAGGATTTCCTTGAGGCGGTTTTTTGTTCTCTCTTGAAACCCCTGCATTCCCTTGTTAACACCTAGCTCTCCTTCGCCCCCAGACTCTCCAGGACTGCCAGAAGGCAATAGGCCCTCCTGCAAGCCTCTGGCCGGCAAGGGACACTGAGGGAGGGTCACCTCTGACCCCCACCTCACTTCCAGACCCCCAGGCCCCAGACTCCACCTTCTAGGTAGGTAGCCAAGATTTCCTTGAGGCGGTTTTTTGTTCTCTCTTGAAACCCCTGCATTCCCTTGTTAACACCTAGCTCTCCTTCGCCCCCCAGACTATCCAGGACTGCCAGAAGGCAATAGGCTCTCCTGCAAGCCTCTGGCCGGCAAGGGACACTGAGGGAGGGTCACCTCTGACCCCCACCTCACTTCCAGACCCCCAGGCCCCAGACTCCACCTTCTAGGTAGGTAGCCAGGATTTCCTTGAGGCGGTTTTTTGTTCTCTCTTGAAACCCCTGCATTCCCTTGTTAACACCTAGCTCTCCTTCGCTCCCCAGACTATCCTGGTCTGCCAGAAGGCAATAGGCTCTCCTGCAAGCCTCTGGCCGGCAAGGGACACTGAGAGAGGGTAACCTCTGACCCCACCTCAGTTCCAGACCCCCAGGCCCCAGACTCCACCTTCTAGGTAGGTAGCCAGGATTTCCTTGAGGCGGTTTTTTGTTCTCTCTTGAAACCCTTGCCTTCCCTTGTTAACACCTAGCTCTCCTTCGCCCCCCAGACTCTCCAGGACTGCCAGAAGGCAATAGGCTCTCCTGCAAGCCTCTGGCCTTCAAGGGACACTGAGGGAGGGTCACCTCTGACCCCCACCTCACTTCCAGACCCCCAGGCCCCAGACTCCACCTTCTAGGTAGGTAGCCAGGATTTCCTTGAGGCGGTTTTTTGTTCTCTCTTGAAACCCCTGCATTCCCTTGTTAACACCTAGCTCTCCTTCTCTCCCCAGACTATCCAGGACTGCCAGAAGGCAATAGGCTCTCCTGCAAGCCTCTGGCCGGCAAGGGACACTGAGGGAGTGTAACCTCTGACCCCCACCTCAGTTCCAGACCCCCAGGCCCCAGACTCCACCTTCTAGGTAGGTAGCCAGGATTTCCTTGAGGCGGTTTTTTGTTCTCTCTTGAAACCCTTGCCTTCCCTTGTTAACACCTAGCTCTCCTTCGCCCCCCAGACTCTCCAGGACTGCCAGAAGGCAATAGGCTCTCCTGCAAGCCTCTGGCCGGCAAGGGACACTGAGGGAGGGTCACCTCTGACCCCCACCTCACTTCCAGACCACCAGGCCCCAGACTCCACCTTCTAGGTAGGTAGCCAGGATTTCCTTGAGACGGTTTTTTGTTCTCTCTTAAAACCCCTGCATTCCCTTGTTAACACCTAGCTCTCCTTCGCCCCCCAGACTATCCAGGACTGCCAGAAGGCAATAGGCTCTCCTGCAATCCTCTGGCCGGCAAGGGACACTGAGGGAGGGTCACCTCTGACCCCCACCTCAGTTCCAGACCCTCAGGCCCCAGACTCCACCTTCTAGGTAGGTACCCAGGATTTCCTTGAGGCGGTTCTTTGTTCTCTCTTAAAACCCCTGCAATCCCTTGTTAACACCTAGCTCTCCTTCGCCCCCTGACTATCCAGGACTGCCAGAAGGTAATAGGCTCTCCTGCAAGCCTCTGGCCGGCAAGGGGACACTGAGGGAGGGTCACCTCTGACCCCCACCTCACTTCCAGACCCCCAGGCCCCAGACTCCACCTTCTAGGTAGGTAGCCAGGATTTCCTTGAGGCGGTTTTTTGTTCTCTCTTGAAACCCCTGCATTCCCTTGTTAACACCTTGCTCTCCTTCGCCCCCCAGACTCTCCAGGACTGCCAGAAGGCAATAGGCTCTCCTGCAAGCCTCTGGCCGGCAAGAGACACTGAGGGAGGGTCACCTCTGACCCCCACCTCACTTCCAGACCCCCAGGCCCCAGACTCCACCTTCTAGGTAGGTAGCCAGGATTTCCTTGAGGCGGTTTTTTGTTCTATCTTGAAACCCCTGCATTCCCTTGTTAACACCTAGCTCTCCTTCGCCCCCCAGACTCTCCAGGACTGCCAGAAGGCAATAGGCTCTCCTGCAAGCCTCTGGCCGGCAAGGGACACTGAGGGAGGGTCACCTCTGACCCCCACCTCACTTCCAGACCCCCAGGCCCCATACTCCACCTTCTAGGTAGGTAGCCAGGATTTCCTTGAGGCGGTTTTTTGTTCTCTCTTGAAACCCCTGCATTCCCTTGTTAACACCTAGCTCTCCTTCGCCCCCCAGACTCTCCAGGACTGCCAGAAGGCAATAGGCTCTCCTGCAAGCCTCTGGCCGGCAAGGGACACTGAGGGAGGGTCACCTCTGACCCCCACCTCACTTCCAGACCCCCAGGACCCAGACTCCTCCTTCTAGGTAGGTAGCCAGGATTTCCTTGAGGCGGTTTTTTGTTCTCTCTTGAAACCCCTGCATTCCCTTGTTGACACCCTAGCTCTTGTTCGCCCCCCAGACTCTCCAGGACTGCCAGAAGGCAATAGGCTCTCCTGCAAGCCTCTGGCCGGCAAGGGACACTGAGGGAGGGTCACCTCTGACCCCCACCTCACTTCCAGACCACCAGGCCCCAGACTCCACCTTCTAGGTATGTAGCCAGGATTTCCTTGAGGCGGTTTTTTGTTCTCTCTTGAAACCCCTGCATTCCCTTGTTAACACCTAGCTCTCCTTCGCCCCCAGACTCTCCAGGACTGTCAGAAGGCAATAGGCTCTCCTGCAAGCCTCTGGCCGGCAAGGGACACTGAGGTAGGGTCACCTCTGACCCCCACCTCACTTCCAGACCCCCAGGCCCCCAGACTCCACCTTCTAGGTAGGTAGCCAGGATTTCCTTGAGGCGGTTTTTTGTTCTCTCTTGAAACCCCTGCATTCCCTTGTTAACACCTAGCTCTCCTTCGCCCCCCAGACTCTCCAGGACAGCCAGAAGGCAAAGGGCTCTCCTGCAAGCCTCTGGCTGGCAAGGGACACTGAGGGAGGGTCACCTCTGACCCCCAACTCACTTCCAGACCCCCAGGCCACAGACTCCACCTTCTAGGTAGGTAGCCAGGATTTCCTTGAGGCGGTTTTTTGTTCTCTCTTTGAAACCCCTGCATTCCCTTGTTAACACCTAGCTCTCCTTCGCCCCCCAGACTCTCCAGGACTGCCAGAAGGCAAAGGGCTCTCCTGCAAGCCTCTGGCTGACAAGGGACACTGAGGGAGGGTCACCTCTGACCCCCACCTCACTTCCATACCCCCAGGCCCCAGACACCACCTTCTAGGTAGGTAGCCAGGATTTCTTTGAGGTGGTTTTTTGTTCTCTCTTGAAACCCCTGCATTCCCTTGTTAACACCTAGCTCTCCTTCGCCCCCCAGACTATCCAGGACTGCCAGAAGGCAATAGGCTCTCCTGCAAGCCTCTGGCCGGCAAGGGACACTGAGGGATGGTCACCTCTGACCCCCACCTCACTTCCAGACCCCCAGGCCACAGACTCCACCTTCTAGGTAGGTAGCCAGGATTTCCTTGAGGCAGTTTTTTGTTCTCTCTTGAAACCCCTGCATTCCCTTGTTAACACCTAGCTCTCCTTCGACCCCCAGACTATCCAGGACTGCCAGAAGGCAATAGGCTCTCCTGCAAGCCTCTGGCCGGCAAGGGACACTGAGGGAGGGTCACCTCTGACCCCCACCTCACTTCCAGACCCCCAGGCCCCAGACTCCACCTTCTAGGTAGGTAGCCAGGATTTCCTTGAGGCGGTTTTTGTTCTCTCTTGAAACCCCTGCATTCCCTTGTTAACACCTAGCTCTCCTTCCCCCCCCCGACTCTCCAGGACTGCCAGAAGTCAATAGGCTCTCCTGAAAGCTTCTGGCCAGCAAGGGACACTGAGGGAGGGTCACCTCTGACCCCCACCTCACTTCCAGACCCCCAGGCCCCAGACTCCACCTTCTAGGTAGGTAGCCAGGATTTCCTTGAGGCGGTTTTTTGTTCTCTCTTGAAACCCCTGCATTTCCTTGTTAACACCTACCTCTCCTTCGCCCCCCAGACTCTCCAGGACTGCCAGAAGGCAATAGGCTCTCCTGCAAGCCTCTGGCCGGAAAGGGACACTGAGGGAGGGTCACCTCTGACCCCCACCTCACTTCCAGACCCCCAGGCCCCAGATTCCACCTTCTAGGTAGGTAGCCAGGATTTCCTTGAGGCGGTTTTTTGTTCTCTCTTGAAACCCCTGCATTCCCTTGTTAACACCTAGCTCTCCTTCGCCCCCCAGACTCTCCAGGACTGGCAGAAGGCAATAGGCTCTCCTGCAAGCCTCTGGCCGGCAAGGGACACTGAGGGAGGGTCACCTCTGACCCCCACCTCACTTCCAGACCCCCAGGCCCCAGACTCCACCTTCTAGGTAGGTAGCTAGGATTTCCTTGAGGCAGTTTTTTGTTCTCTCTTGAAACCCCTGCATTCCCTTGTTAACACCTAGCTCTGCTTCGGCCCCCAGACTCTCCAGGACTGCCAGAAGGCAATAGGCTCTCCTGCAAGCCTCTGGCCGGCAAGGGACACTGAGGGAGGGTCACCTCTGACCCCCACCTCACTTGCAGATCCCCAGGCCCCAGACTCCTCCTTCTAGGTAGGTAGCCAGGATTTCCTTGAGGCGGTTTTTGGTTCTCTCTTGAAACCCCTGCATTCCCTTGTTAACACCTAGCTCTCCTTCGCCCCCCCAGACTATCCAGGACTGCCAGAAGGCAATAGGCTCTCCTGCAAGCCTCTGGCCGGCAAGGGACACTGAGGGAGGGTCACCTCTGACCCCCACCTCACTTGCAGACCCCCAGGCCCTAGACTCCACCTTCTAGGTAGGTAGCCAGGATTTCCTTGAGGCGGTTTTTTGTTCTCTCTTGAAACTCCTGCATTCCCTTGTTAACACCTAGCTCTCCTTCGCGCCCCAGACTATCCAGGATTGCCAGAAGGTAATAGGCTCTCCTGCAAGCCTCTGGCGGGCAAGGGACACTGAGGGAGGGTCACCTCTGACCCCCACCTCACTTCCAGACCCCCAGGCCCCAGACTCCACCTTCTAGGTAGGTAGCCAGGATTTCCTTGAGGCAGTTTTTTGTTCTCTCTTGAAACCCCTGCATTCCCTTGTTAACACCTAGCTCTCCTTCGCCCCCCAGACTCTCCAGGACTGCCAGAAGGCAATAGGCTCTCCTGCAAGCCTCTGGCCGGCAAGGGACACTGAGCGAGGGTCACCTCTGACCCCCACCTCACTTCCAGACCCCCAGGCCCCAGACTCCACCTTCTAGGTAGATATCCAGGATTTCCTTGAGGCGGTTCTTTGTTCTCTCTTGAAACCCCTGCATTCCCTGGTTAACACCTAGCTCTCCTTCGCCCCCCAGACTATCCAGGACTGCCAGAAGGCAATAGGCTCTCCTGCAAGCCTCTGGCCGGCAAGGGACACTGAGGGAGGGTCACCTCTGACCCCCACCTCACTTCCAGACCCCCAGGCCCCAGACTCCACCTTCTAGGTAGGTAGCCAGGATTTCCTTGAGGCGGTTTTTTGTTCTCTCTTGAAACCCCTGCATTCCCTTGTTAACATCTAGCTCTCCTTCGCCCCCCAGACTATCCAGGACTGCCAGAAGGCCATAGGCTCTCCTGCAAGCCTCTGGCCGGCAAGGGACACTGAGGGAGGGTCACCTCTGACCACCACCTCACTTCCAGACCCCCAGGCCCCAGACTCCACCTTCTAGGTAGGTAGCCAGGGTTTCCATGAGGCGGTTTTTTGTTCTCTCTTGAAACCCCTGCATTCCCTTGTTAACACCTAGCTCTCCTTCGCCCCCCCAGACTATCCAGGACTGCCAGAAGGCAATAGGCTCTCCTGCAAGCCTCTGGCCGGCAAGGGACACTGAGGGAGGGTCACCTCTGAACCCCACCTCACTTCCAGACCCCCAGGCCCCAGACTCCACCTTCTAGGTAGGTAGCCAGGATTTCCTTGAGGCGGTTTTTTGTTCTCTCTTGAAACCCCTGCATTCCCTTGTTAACACCTAGCTCTCCTTTGCCCCCCAGACTATCCAGGACTGCCAGAAGGCAATAGGCTCTCCTGCAAGCCTCTGGCCGGCAAGGGACACTGAGGGAGGGTCACCTCTGACCCCCACCTCACTTCCAGACCCCCAGGCCCCAGACTCCACATTCTAGGTAGGTAGCCAGGATTTCCTTGAGGCGGTTTTTTGTTCTCTCTTGAAACCCCTGCATTCCCTTGTTAACACCTAGCTCTCCTTCGCCCCCCAGACTATCCAGGACTCCCAGAAGGCAATAGGATCTCCTGCAAGCCTCTGGCCGGCAAGGGACACTGAGCGAGGGTCACCTCTGACCCCCACCTCACTTCCAGACCCCCAGGCCCCAGACTCCACCTTCTAGGTAGGTAGCCAGGATTTCCTTGAGGTGGTTCTTTGTTCTCTCTTGAAACCCCTGCATTCCCTTGTTAACACCTAGCTCTCCTTCGCCCCCCAGACTATCCAGGACTGCCAGAAGGCAATAGGCTCTCCTGCAAGCCTCTGGCCGGCAAGGGACACTGAGGGAGGGTCACCTCTGACCCCCACCTCACTTCCAGACCCCCAGGCCCTAGACTCCACCTTCTAGGTAGGTAGCCAGGATTTCCTTCAGGCGGTTTTTTGTTCTCTCTTGAAACCCCTGCATTCCCTTGTTAACACCTAGCTCTCCTTCGCGCCCCAGACTATCCAGGATTGCCAGAAGGTAATAGGCTCTCCTGCAAGCCTCTGGCCGACAAGGGACACTGAGGGAGGGTCACCTCTGACCCCCACCTCACTTCCAGACCCCCAGGCCCCAGACTCCACCTTCTAGGTATGTAGCCAGGATTTCCTTGAGGCGGTTTTTTGTTCTCTCTTGAAACCCCTGCATTCCCTTGTTAACACCTAGCTCTCCTTCGCCCCCCAGACTCTCCAGGACTGCCAGAAGGCAATAGGCTCCCCTGCAAGCCTCTGGCCTGCAAGGGACACTGAGGGAGGGTCACCTCTGACCCCCACCTCACTTCCAGACCCCCAGGCCCCAGACTCCACCTTCTAGATAGGTAGCCAGGATTTCCTTGAGGCGGTTTTTTGTTCTCTCTTGAAACCCCTGCATTCCCTTGTTAACACCTAGCTCTCCTTTGCCCCCCAGACTCTCCAGGACTGCCAGAAGGCAATAGGCTCTCCTGCAAGCCTCTGGCCGGCAAGGGACACTGCGGGAGGTTCAACTCTGACCCCCACCTCACTTCCATAACCCCAGGCCCCAGACTCCACCTTCTAGGTAGGTAGCCAGGATTTCCTTGAGGTGGTTTTTTGTTCTCTCTTGAAACCCCTGCATTCCCTTGTTAACACCTAGCTCTCCTTCGCCCCCCAGACTATCCAGGACTGCAAGAAGGCAATAGGCTCTCCTGCAAGCCTCTGGCCGGCAAGGGACACTGAGGGAGTGTCACCTCTGACCCCCACCTCAGTTCCAGACCCCCAGGCCCCAGATTCCACCTTCTAGGTAGGTAGCCAGGATTTCCTTGAGGCGGTTTTTTGTTCTCTCTTGAAACCCCTGCATTCCCTTCTTAACACCTAGCTCTCCTTCGCCCCCCAGACTCTCCAGGACTGCCAGAAGGCAATAGGCTCTCCTGCAAGCCTCTGGCCGGCAAGGGACACTGAGGGAGGGTCACCTCTGACCCCCACCTCACTTCCAGACCCCCAGGCCCCAGACACCACCTTCTAGGTAGGTAGCCAGTATTTCCTTGAGGCAGTTTTTTGTTCTCTCTTGAAACCCCTGCATTCCCTTGTTAACACCTAGCTCTCCTTTGCCCCCTAGACTATCCAGGACTGCCAGAAGGCAATAGGCTCTCCTGCAAGCCTCTGGCCGGCAAGGGACACTGAGGGAGGGTCACCTCTGACCCCCACCTCACTTCCAGACCCCCAGGCCCCAGACTCCACCTTCTAGGTAGGTAGCCAGGATTTCCTTGAGGCGGTTTTTTGTCCTCTCTTGAAACCCCTGCATTCCCTTGTTAAAACCTAGCTCTCCTTCGCCCCCCAGACTATCCAGGACTGCCAGAAGGCAATAGGCTCTCCTGCAAGCCTCTGGCCGGCTAGGGACACTGAGGGATGGTCACCTCTGACCCCCACCTCACCTCCAGACCCCCAGGCCCCAGACTCCACCTTCTAGGTAGGTAGCCAGGATTTCCTTGAGGCGGTTTTTTGTTCTCTCTTGAAACCCCTGCATTCCCTTGTTAACACCTAGCTCTCCTTCGCCCCCCAGACTATCCAGGACTGCCAGAAGGCAATAGGCTCTCCTGCAAGCCTCTGGCCGGCAAAGGACACTGAGGGAGGGTCACCTCTGACCCCCACCTCACTTCCAGAACCCCAGGCCCCAGACTCCACCTTCTAGGTAGGTAGCCAGGATTTCCTTGAGGCGGTTTTTTGTTCTCTCTTGAAACCCCTGCATTCCCTTGTTAACACCTAGCTCTCCTTCTTCCCCCAGACTATCCAGGACTGCCAGAAGGCAATAGGCTCTCCTGCAAGCCTCTGGCCAGCAAGGGACACTGAGGGAGGGTCACCTCTGACCCCCACCTCACTTCCAGACCCCCAGGCCCCAGACTCCACCTTCTAGGTAGGTAGCCAGGATTTCCTTGAGGCGGTTTTTTGTTCTCTCTTGAAACCCCTGCATTCCCTTGTTAACACCTAGCTCTCCTTCGCCCCCCAGACTCTCCAGGACTGCCAGAAGGCAATAGGCTCTCCTGCAAGCCTCTGGCCGGCAAGGGACACTGAGGGAGGGTCACCTCTGACCCCCACCTCACTTCCAGACCCCCAGGCCCCAGACTCCACCTTCTAGGTAGGTAGCCAGGATTTCCTTGAGGTGGTTTTTTGTTCTCTCTTGAAACCCCTGCATTTCCTTGTTAACACCTAGCTCTCCTTCGCCCCCCAGACTATCCAGGACTGCCAGAAGGCAATAGGCTCTCCTGCAAGCCTCTGGCCGGCAAGGGACACTGAGGGAGGGTCACCTCTGACCCCCACCTCACTTGCAGACCCCCAGGCCCCAGACTCCACCTTCTAGGTAGGTAGCCAGGATTTCCTTGAGGCGGTATTTTGTTCTCTCTTGAAACCCCTGCATTCCCTTGTTAACACCTAGCTCTCCTTCGCCCCCCGGACTATCCAGGACTGCCAGAAGGCAATAGGCTCTCCTGCAAGCCTCTGGCCGGCAAGGGACACTGAGAGAGGGTCACCTCTGACCCCCACCTCACTTCCAGACTCCCAGGCCCCAGACTCCACCTTCTAGGTAGGTAGCCAGGATTTCCTTGAGGCGGTTTTTCGTTCTCTCTTGAAACCCCTGCATTCCCTTGTTAACACCTAGCTCTCCTTCGCCCCCCAGACTCTCCAGGACTGCCAGAAGGCAATAGGCTCTCCTGCAAGCCTCTGGCCGGCAAGGGACACTGAGGGAGGGTCACCTCTGACCCCCACCTCACTTCCAGACCCCCAGGCCCAAGACTCCACCTTCTAGGTATGTAGCCAGGATTTCCTTGAGGCGGTTTTTTGTTCTCTCTTGAAACCCCTGCATTCCCTTGTTAACACCTAGCTCTCCTTCTCCCCCCAGACTATCCAGGACTGCCAGAAGGCAATAGGCTCTCCTGCAAGCCTCTGGCCGGCAAGGGACACTGAGGGAGGGTCACCTCTGACGCCCACCTCACTTCCAGACCCCCAGGCCCCAGACTCCACCTTCTAGGTATGTAGCCAGGATTTCCTTGAGGCAGTTTTTTGTTCTCTCTTGAAACCCCTGCATTCCCTTGTTAACAAGTAGCTCTCCTTTGCCCCCCAGATTATCCAGGACTGCCAGAAGGCAATAGGCTCTCCTGCAAGCCTCTGGCCGGCAAGGGACACTGAGGGAGGGTCACCTCTGACCCCCACCTCACTTCCAGACCCCCAGGCCCCAGACTCCACATTCTAGGTAGGTAGCCAGGATTTCCTTGAGGCGGTTTTTTGTTCTCTCTTGAAACCCCTTCATTCCCTTGTTAACACCTAGCTCTCCTTCGCCCCCCAGACTATCCAGGACTGCCAGAAGGCAATAGACTCTCCTGCAAGCCTCTGGCCGGCAAGGGACACTGAGGGAGGGTCACCTCTGACCCCCACCTCACATCCAGACCCCCAGGTCCCAGACTCCACCTTCTTGGTAGGTAGCCGGGATTTCCTTGAGGCGGTTTTTTGTTCTCTCTTGAAACCCCTGCTTTCCCTTGTTAACACCTAGCTCTCCTTCGCGCCCCAGACTATCCAGGACTGCCAGAAGGCAATAGGCTCTCCTGCAAGCCTCTGGCCGGCAAGGGACACTGAGGGAGGGTCCCCGCTGACCCCCACCTCACTTCCAGACCCCCAGGCCCCAGACTCCACCTTCTAGGTAGGTAGCCAGGATTTCCTTGAGGCGGTTTTTTGTTCTCTCTTGAAACCCCTGCATTCCCTTGTTAACACCTAGCTCTCCTTCGCCCCCCAGACTATCCAGGACTGCCAGAAGTCAATAGGCTCTCCTGCAAGCCTCTGGCCAGCAAGGGACACTGAGGGAGGGTCACCTCTGACCCCCACCTCACTTCCAGACCTTCAGGACCCAGACTCCACCTTCTAGGTAGGTAGCCAGGATTTCCTTGAGGCGGTTTTTTGTTCTCTCTTGAAACCCCTGCATTCCCTTGTTAACACCTAGCTCTCCTTAGCCCCCCAGACTATCCAGGACTGCCAGAAGGCAATAGGCTCTCCTGCAAGCCTCTGGCCGGCAAGGGACACTGAGGGAGGGTCACCTCTGACCCCCACCTCACTTCCAGACCCCCAGGCCCCAGACTCCACCTTCTAGGTAGGTAGCCAGGATTTCCTTGAGGCGGTTTTTTGTTCTCTCTTGAAACCCCTGCATTCCCTTGTTAACACCTAGCTCTCCTTCGCCCCCCAGACTATCCAGGACTGCCAGAAGGCAATAGGCTCTCCTGCAAGCCTCTGGCCGGCAAGGGACACTGAGGGAGGGTCACCTCTGACCCCCACCTGATTTCCAGACCCCCAGGCCCCAGACTCCACCTTCTAGGTAGGTAGCCAGGATTTCCTTGAGTTGGTTTTTTGTTCTCTCTTGAAACCCCTGCATTCCCTTGTTAACACCTAGCTCTCCTTCGCCCCCCAGACTATCCAGGACTACCAGAAGGCAATAGGCTCTCCTGCAAGCCTCTGGCCGGCAAGGGACAGTGAGGGAGGGTCACCTCTGGCCCCCACCTCACTTCCAGACCCCCAGGCCCCAGACTCCACCTTCTAGGTAGGTAGCCAGGATTTCCTTGAGGCGGTTTTTTGTTCTCTCTTGAAACCCCTGCATTCCCTTGTTAACACCTAGCTCTCCTTCGCCCCCCAGACTATCCAGGACTGCCAGAAGGCAATAGGCTCTCCTGCAAGCCTCTGGCCGGCAAGGGACACTGAGGGAGGGTCACCTCTGACCCCCACCTCACTTCCAGACCCCCAGGCCCCAGACTCCACCTTCTAGGTAGGTAGCCAGGATTTCCTTGAGGCGGTTTTTTGTTCTCTCTTGAAACCCCTGCATTCCCTTGTTAACACCTAGCTCTCCTTCGCCCCCCAGACTATCCAGGACTGCCAGAAGGCAATAGGCTCTCCTGCAAGCCTCTGGCCGGCAAGGGACACTGAGCGAGGGTCACCTCTGACCCCCACCTCACTTCCAGACCCCCAGGCCCCAGACTCCACCTTCTAGGTAGGTAGCCAGGATTTCCTTGAGGCGGTTTTTTGTTCTCTCTTGAAACCCCTGCATTCCCTTGTTAACACCTAGCTCTCCTTCGCCCTCCAGACTATCCAGGACTGCCAGAAGGCATTAGGCTCTCCTGCAAGCCTCTGGCCGGCAAGGGACACTGAGGGAGGGTCCCCTCTGACCCCCACCTCACCTCCAGACCCCCAGGCCCCAGACTCCACCTTCTAGGTAGGTAGCCAGGATTTCCTTGAGGTGGTTTTTTGTTCTCTCTTGAAACCCCTGCATTCCCTTGTTAACACCTAGCTCTCCTTCGCCCCCCAGACTATCCAGGACTGCCAGAAGGCAATAGGCTCTCCTGCAAGCCTCTGGCCGGCAAGGGACACTGAGGCAGGGTCACCTCTGACCCCCACCTCACTTCCAGACCCCCAGGCCCCAGACTCCACCTTCTAGGTAGGTAGCCAGGATTTCCTTGAGGCGGTTTTTGGTTCTCTCTTCAAACCCCTGCATTCCCTTGTTAACACCTAGCTCTCCTTCTCCCCCCACACTATCCAGGACTGCCAGAAGTCAATAGGCTCTCCTGCAAGCCTCTGGCCGGCAAGGGACACTGAGGGAGGGTCACCTCTGACCCCCACCTCACTTCCAGACCCCCAGGCCCCAGACTCCACCTTCTAGGTAGGTAGCCAGGATTTCCTTGAGGCGGTTTTTTGTTCTCTCTTGAAACCCCTGCATTCCCTTGTTAACACCTAGCTCTCCTTCGCCCCCCAGACTATCCAGGACTGCCAGAAGGCAATAGGCTCTCCTGCAAGCCTCTGGCTGGCAAGGGACACTGAGGGAGGGTCACCTCTGACCCCCACCTCACTTCCAGACCCCCAGCCCCAGAATCCACCTTCTAGGTAGGTAGCCAGGATTTCCTTTAGGCGGTTTTTTGTTCTCTCTTGAAACCCCTGCATTCCCTTGTTAACACCTAGCTCTCCTTCGCCCCCCAGACTATCCAGGACTGCCAGAAGGCAATAGGCTCTCCTGCAAGCCTCTGGCCGGCAAGGGACACTGAGGGAGGGTCACCTCTGACCCCCACCTCACTTCCAGACCCCCAGGCCCCAGACTCCACCTTCTAGGTAGGTAGCCAGGATTTCCTTGAGGCGGTTTTTTGTTCTCTCTTGAAACCCCTGCATTCCCTTGTTAACACCTAGCTCTCCTTCGCCCCCCAGACTATCCAGGACTCCCAGAAGGCAATAGGATCTCCTGCAAGCCTCTGGCCGGCAATGGAAACTGAGGGAGGGTCACCTCTGACCCCCACCTCACTTCCAGACCCCCAGGCCCCAGACTCCACCTTCTAGGTAGGTAGCCAGGATTTCCTTGAGGCGGTTTTTTGTTCTCTCTTGAAACCCCTGCATTCCCTTGTTAACACCTAGCTCTCCTTCGCCCCCCAGACTATCCAGGACTGCCAGAAGGCATTAGGCTCTCCTGCAAGCCTCTGGCCGGCAAGGGACACTGAGGGAGGGTCCCCTCTGACCCCCACCTCACCTCCAGACCCCCAGGCCCCAGACTCCACCTTCTAGGTAGGTAGCCAGGATTTCCTTGAGGTGGTTTTTTGTTCTCTCTTGAAACCCCTGCATTCCCTTGTTAACACCTAGCTCTCCTTCGCCCCCCAGACTATCCAGGACTGCCAGAAGGCAATAGGCTCTCCTGCAAGCCTCTGGCCGGCAAGGGACACTGAGGGAGTTTCACCTCTGAACCCCACCTCACTTCCAGACCCCCAGGCCCCAGACTCCTCCTTCTAGGTAGGTAGCCAGGATTTCCTTGAGGCGGTGTTTTGTTCTCTTTTGAAACCCCTGCATTCCCTTGTTAACACCTAGCTCTCCTTCTCCCCCCAGACTATCCAGGACTGCCAGAAGGCAATAGGCTCTCCTGCAAGCCTCTGGCCAGCAAGGGACACTGAGGGAGGGTCACCTCTGACCCCGACATCACTTCCAGACCCCCAGGCCCCAGACTCCACATTCTAGGTAGGTAGCCAGGATTTCCTTGAGGCGTTTTTTTGTTCTCTCTTGAAACCCCTTCATTCCCTTGTTAACAGCTAGCTCTCCTTCGCCCCCCAGACTATCCAGGACTGCCAGAAGGCAATAGACTCTCCTGCAAGCCTCTGGCCGGCAAGGGACACTGAGGGAGGGTCACCTCTGACCCCCACCTCACATCCAGACCCCCAGGTCCCAGACTCCACCTTCTTGGTAGGTAGCCGGGATTTCCTTGAGGCGGTTTTTTGTTCTCTCTTGAAACCCCTGCATTCCCTTGTTAACACCTAGCTCTCCTTCGCCCCCCAGACTATCCAGGACTGCCAGAAGGCAATAGGCTCTCCTGCAAGCCTCTGGCCGGCAAGGGACACTGAGGGAGGGTCCCCGCTGACCCCCACCTCACTTCCAGACCCCCAGGCCCCAGACTCCACCTTCTAGGTAGGTAGCCAGGATTTCCTTGAGGCGGTTTTTTGTTCTCTCTTGAAACCCCTGCATTCCCTTGTTAACACCTAGCTCTCCTTCGCCCCCCAGACTATCCAGGACTCCCAGAAGGCAATAGGCTCTCCTGCAAGCCTCTGGCCGGCAAGGGACACTGAGGGAGGGTCACCTCTGACCCCCACCTCACTTCCAGACCCCCAGGCCCCAGACTCCACCTTCTAGGTAGGTAGCCAGGATTTCCTTGAGGCGTTTTTTTGTTCTCTCTTGAAACCCCTGCATTCCCTTGTTAACACCTAGCTCTCCTTCGCCCCCCGACTATCCAGGACTGCCAGAAGGCAATAGGCTCTCCTGCAAGCCTCTGACCGGCAAGGGACACTGAGGGAGGGTCACCTCTGACCCCCACCTCACTTCCAGACCCTCAGGCCCCAGACTCCACCTTCTACGTAGGTAGCCAGGATTTCCTTGAGGCGGTTTTTTGTTCTCTCTTGAAACCCCTGCATTCCCTTGTTAACACCTAGCTCTCCTTCTCCCCCCGGACTATCCAGGACTGCCAGAAGGCAATAGGCTCTCCTGCAAGCCTCTGGCCGGCAAGGGACACTGAGGGAGGGTCCCCTCTGACCCCCACCTCACTTCCAGACCCCAAGGCCCCAGACTCCACCTTCTAGGTAGGTAGCCAGGATTTCCTTGAGGCGGTTTTTTGTTCTCTCTTGAAACCCCTGCATTCCCTTGTTAACACCTAGCTCTCCTTCGCCCCCCAGACTATCCAGGACTGCCAGAAGGCAATAGGCTCTCCTGCAAGCCTCTGGCCGGCAAGGGACACTGAGGGAGGGTCACCTCTGACCCCCACCTCACTTCCAGACCCCCAGGCCCCAGACTCCACCTTCTAGGTAGGTAGCCAGGATTTCCTTGAGGCGGTTTTTTGTTCTCTCTTGAAACCCCTGCATTCCCTTGTTAACACCTAGCTCTCCTTCGCCCCCCAGACTATCCAGGACTGCCAGAAGGCAATAGGCTCTCCTGCAAGCCTCTGGCCGGCAAGGGACACTGAGCGAGGGTCACCTCTGACCCCCACCTCACTTCCAGACCCCCAGGCCCCAGACTCCACCTTCTAGGTAGGTAGCCAGGATTTCCTTGAGGCGGTTTTTTGTTCTCTCTTGAAACCCCTGCATTCCCTTGTTAACACCTAGCTCTCCTTCGCCCTCCAGACTATCCAGGACTGCCAGAAGGCATTAGGCTCTCCTGCAAGCCTCTGGCCGGCAAGGGACACTGAGGGAGGGTCCCCTCTGACCCCCACCTCACCTCCAGACCGCCAGGCCCCAGACTCCACCTTCTAGGTAGGTAGCCAGGATTTCCTTGAGGTGGTTTTTTGTTCTCTCTTGAAACCCCTGCATTCCCTTGTTAACACCTAGCTCTCCTTCGCCCCCCAGACTATCCAGGACTGCCAGAAGGCAATAGGCTCTCCTGCAAGCCTCTGGCCGGCAAGGGACACTGAGGCAGGGTCACCTCTGACCCCCACCTCACTTCCAGACCCCCAGGCCCCAGACTCCACCTTCTAGGTAGGTAGCCAGGATTTCCTTGAGGCGGTTTTTGGTTCTCTCTTCAAACCCCTGCATTCCCTTGTTAACACCTAGCTCTCCTTCTCCCCCCACACTATCCAGGACTGCCAGAAGTCAATAGGCTCTCCTGCAAGCCTCTGGCCGGCAAGGGACACTGAGGGAGGGTCACCTCTGACCCCCACCTCACTTCCAGACCCCCAGGCCCCAGTCTCCACCTTCTAGGTAGGTAGCCAGGATTTCCTTTAGGCGGTTTTTTGTTCTCTCTTGAAACCCCTGCATTCCCTTGTTAACACCTAGCTCTCCTTCGCCCCCCAGACTATCCAGGACTGCCAGAAGGCAATAGGCTCTCCTGCAAGCCTCTGGCCGGCAAGGGACACTGAGGGAGGGTCACCTCTGACCCCCACCTCACTTCCAGACCCCCAGGCCCCAGACTCCACCTTCTAGGTAGGTAGCCAGGATTTCCTTGAGGCGGTTTTTTGTTCTCTCTTGAAACCCCTGCATTCCCTTGTTAACACCTAGCTCTCCTTCGCCCCCCAGACTATCCAGGACTCCCAGAAGGCAATAGGATCTCCTGCAAGCCTCTGGCCGGCAATGGACACTGAGGGAGGGTCACCTCTGACCCCCACCTCACTTCCAGACCCCCAGGCCCCAGACTCCACCTTCTAGGTAGGTAGCCAGGATTTCCTTGAGGCGGTTTTTTGTTCTCTCTTGAAACCCCTGCATTCCCTTGTTAACACCTAGCTCTCCTTCGCCCCCCAGACTATCCAGGACTGCCAGAAGGCAATAGGCTCTCCTGCAAGCCTCTGGCCGGCAAGGGACACTGAGGGAGGGTCACCTCTGACCCCCACCTCACTTCCAGACCCCCAGGCCCCAGACTCCACCTTCTAGGTAGGTAGCCAGGATTTCCTTGAGGCGGTTTTTTGTTCTCTCTTGAAACCCCTGCATTCCCTTGTTAACACCTAGCTCTCCTTCGCCCCCCAGACTATGCAGGACTGCCAGAAGGCAATAGGCTCTCCTGCAAGCCTCTGTCCGGCAAGGGACACTGAGGGAGGGTCACCTCTGACCCCCACCTCACTTCCAGACCCCCAGGCCCCAGACTCCACCTTCTAGGTAGGTAGCCAGGATTTCCTTGAGGCGGTTTTTTGTTCTCTCTTGAAACCCCTGCATTCCCTTGTTAACACCTAGCTCTCCTTCGCCCCCCAGACTATCCAGGACTGCCAGAAGGCAATAGGCTCTACTGCAAGCCTCTGGCATGCGACTTTTTCTTTATTTTTCTGTGTTGTCTTTCCTTTAGTTGCATATTGTCCTCTCCTCCTTATTTTTTAACGTGCCAGACAGACTAGACAGGTCCAGAATCATATATCTGAAATTTCCTAGGAAGGTAAGTGTCTCTGGGATCCTCCCTAGTACTGATCCCCTTTGAAAAAGAAGATACTGCTTGTTAGACCCTTCTGTAGAGTTCCGCTCCTGAAAACACTTTGGTAAAAACAACAGAAGTGAGACTTCAACAAACAGCTATTCCCATCAAAAAGGAAAGACTCTTACTTCTCGTGGGACAGAAGTTCTCCCAAGAGGTCTTTAAAAGGGAAGTAATCTTCCAATGGCTAAAAGTAGAAAAAGAGCCCCAGGTCTGAACAAACAAGAAAATATGTCTCCAACAAAGGAAAATGCCCCTCCATGTCTCGTAAATATGGAGGACGTTACCAAAATGACAGACACAGAATTTCGAAAATTCATGGTGACCAAATTCTGTGAATTGGAAAAAAAAAGAGACAACGAACTACAGGTAATTAGGTAGTCCTTCCAGGATATGAAAGAAGAAATGGATATTCTGAGAAAGAATCAGGTGGAACTATTAGAGATAAAGTCTATAATACAAGAAATCAAAAACTCTCTGGAAAGTATTAAGAGCCGATTAGACCATGCTGAAGATCGAATCTCTGATGTAGAAGATAAAACCTCTGATCTAGAAAAAAACTACAAAAAGATCGAGAAAATAACTAAAAAACATGAGGATAATATACGGGAAATACTAGACTCTATTAGACGCCCAAACATCAGAATAATCGGCATCCCAGAAGGTGAAGAAACTAATAGCGGAATGGAAAATCTATTCCATGACATCTTGGAAGAAAATTTCCCAAGCCTAGAGAGGCACCGAACCATCCGGACCCAAGAAATACAAAGGACCCCAAATAGAATCAACCCCAGAAGATCTTCCCCAAGGCACATCTTAGCCAGGCTGTCTAACGTCACAGAAAAAGACATGATACTAAAACTGGCAAGAGAGAAACGAGAAGTAACTTACAAAGCCATCCCATAAGACTAACACCAGACCTCTCATCAGAAACAATGCAAGCAAGAAAAGAATGGGAAGACATACTGAAAGTGTTAAGAGAGAAACAAATTCAGCCAAGACTATTATACCCTGCAAGATTATCCTTCATTTGGGAAAAAAAGATTAAAATCTTCTCAGACAAACAAAACCTGAAAGAATTTGCCAACACCAGACCAGCTCTTCAAGAAAACCTGAAGAAAGTACTGTTCCAGGAAAACTAAAGACGCAACAGCCAGAAACAAAGAAATAACAGGCAACTAAGACAATGGCTAACTTAAATGTCGGTACAGATCCTGTAACATCGATAATAACATTGAATGTTAATGGGTTAAATTCTCCAATCAAGAGACACAGACTGGCTGAATGGATAAAAAAAACAGAAACCCTCTATCTGTTGCCTACAAGAAACCCACCTCATGGAAAAAGACATACATAGACTGAAAGTGAAGGGTTGGAAAAAGGTTTTCCATGCAGTTGGGAACCAAAAAAGAGCTGGAGTTGCGATACTAATTTCTGACAAAATAGGCTTTAAAACAAAAAGTGTCCGAAGAGACAAAGAAGGGCACTACATCATAGTAAAAGGCTCTATAGATCGAGAAGATATAACGCTTATTAATATCTATGCTCCTAACACAGGAGCACCCAAATATGTGAAGGAAAGATTGTTAGATCTGAAAGGGGAGATAGACTGCAACACACTAATTGTTGGAGATCTCAACACCGCATTATCCCCTCTGGACAGATCATCTAGGCAAAAAATAGGTAGAGAGATCAAGGATCTAAATGATACCATAAATCAATTGGACTTAACAGACATCTATAGAACTTTCCACCCAAAAACCGCAAGATATAGTTTTTTCTCACCCCGACATGGAACTTTCTCGAAGATTGACCACATCATAGGACACAAAGCAAGCCTCTGCAGATTCAGAGGCATAGAAACTATTTCCAGCATCTTCTCTGACCATGATGGAATTAAACTCGAGTTTAATTTCAAGAGAAATCCTCAAAAATACCTAAAAACATGGAAACTAAATAACCTACTCCTGAATGACTCCACTATTACCGAAGAAATAAAGTCCGAAATCAAAAGATTCATGGAAGCCAATGACAATGAAGATACAAGTTTCCATAATCTTTGGGACACTGCCAAAGCAGTCATAAGAGGGAAGTTCATAGCAATTAGTGCACATAAGAGGAAGACAGAGAAAAGGCTAATGGATCACCTAACATCAAGCCTTAGAGAATTGGAAAAGCAACAGCAAAAAAATCCAAAAAATTACAGGAGAAAGGAAATAATAAAGATCCGAGCAGAAATAAATGAAATAGAAAATAAACGTACTATACAGAAAGTAAGTGAAAGCAAAAGCTGGTTCTTTGAAAGGATAAACAAAATTGATACCCAATTAGCGAGACTTATTAAGAAGAAGAGAGAAAAGAACCAGGTGAATCAAATCTGCAATGAGGCTGGTAACATAACAACAGACATAGTAGAAATTCAAAACATCATTAGAGGATACTTTGAACATCTATACGCTAAGAAACAAGATAATCTGGATGAGATGGACAAATTCCTGGACAAATATAATCTACCAAGAATGAGCCATGAAGAAATAGAAAGTCTGAATAGGCCCATAACAAGCCAGGAAATTGAATCAGTAATAAGTAATCTCCCAACAAAGAAAAGCCCTGGCCCCGATGGATTCACCTCTGAATTCTACAAAACTTTCAAAGAAGAGTTAACTCCCATTCTGCTCAAATTATTTCTAAAGATCCAAAAGGGTGAATCTCTCCCTAATTCATTCTATGAAGCCTCTGTCACCCTCATCCTCAAAACAGATAAGGACAGGACAAGGAAGGAAAACTATAGACCAATATCTCTGATGAACATAGACTCAAAGATTCTCAACAAGATACTAGCAAATCGTATTCAACAACTTATACAGAAGATCATACACCATGATCAGGTAGGCTTTATTCCAGGAATGCAAGGTTGGTTCAACATACGCAAAACCATAAACATAATACACCATATTAATAGGAAGAAAGATAAAAACCATATGGTCATATCGATTGACGCAGAAAAAGCATTTGATAAGATACAACATCCCTTCATGATCAAGACTCTTAGCAAAATTGGCATAGAAGGGCCATCTCTCAATACAATAAAAGCCATCTATGAAAAACCCATAGCGAACATCATCCTGAATGGAGAAAAGCTGAAAGCTTTCCCACTAAACACAGGAACAAGACGAGGATGCCCACTTTCTCCTCTCCTTTTCAACATAGTTCTGGAAGTCCTCGCCAACGCAATCAGAAAAGAGGAAAAAATAAAGGGCATTCGAATAGGAAAAGAAGAGGTGAAACTCTCTCTATTTGCAGATGACATGATTGTATACATAGAAGACCCAATGGTCTCCATGGAAAAACTACTGGAAGTAATACATGAATTCAGTAAAGTTGCAGGATATAAAATCAATATACAGAAATCGATAGCATTTCTGTATACGAATAACAGGCAGACTGAGATAGAACTGAAAAAACTTATTCCGTTTACCATAGCCACTAAAAGTATAAGATATTTAGGAATAAATCTAACCAAAGAAGTTAAAGACCTCCACAAGGAAAACTATGAGAAGGTAAAAAAAGAAATTGAAAATGACACAAAAAAAATGGAAGGACATCCCATGTTCATGGATTGGAAGAGTTAATATAATCAAAATGGCAATTCTACCCAAATTAATCTACCTATTTAATGCAATGCCAATCAAAGTACCAGACACATTCTTCACAGATCTAGAAAAGACAATCTTAAAATTTGTCTGGAATCATAAAAGACCCCGTATTGCCAAAGCACTTCTACACAAGAAGAATGGAGTGGGTGGCATCTCAATCCCCGATCCAAAAATGTATTACAAAGCTGTGGTAATAAAGACAGCATGGTATTGGCACAGAAACAGACATGTGGACCAATGGAACAGAATAGAGTCCCCAGAAATAAGTGCCCAAACATACAGTCAACTGATCTTTGACAAGGGGTACCAGTCAATCCAGTGGGAAAATGAAAGCCTCTTCAGCAAGTGGTGCTGGAGAAACTGGACTTCCACTTGCAGAAAGATGAATCTGAACCCCTACCTCTCTCCTTTGACAAGAATCAAGTCAAGGTGGATCAAGGATCTAAATCTAAGACCTCAAACTATAAAGCTGCTCCTGGAGAATGCTGGGGACACTCTGGGAGACATTGGTGTAGGGAAAGACTTCTTAAAGAAGACCCTCAAAGCAGAGTCCATCGTCCACAAAATAGACAAGTGGGATTACATCAGACTAAGAAGTTTCTGCATGGCCAAAGACACAGTAGTTAGTGTGAATCGACAGCCTTCAGAATGGGAAAATATTTTTGTAAATGTTGCATCAGATAAGGGACTGATAACCAGAATACACAAGGAACTAAAAGAGGTGTTTGGAAAAAAGATGATCAACCCTATTAAAAGATGGGAGAAGGAGATGAAGAAAACACTCTCTAAAGATGACATACGAATGGCCAAAAGGCATATGAAAAAATGTTCAACCTCCCTCATCGTAAGGGAAATGCAGATAAAAACAACAATGAGGTACCACCTAACCCCAGTCAGATTGTCTAATATTAAAAAAAACAAAAAATGATAAGTGTTGGCGGGGGTGTGGTGAAAGGGGAACTCTTTTACACTGCTGGTGGGAATGTAGATTGGTCCAACCACTGTGGAGAATAATTTGGAGAGTCCTCAAAAATCTACAGATAGATCTGCCATATGATCCAGAGATCCCACTCCTCGGTATCTACCCAAAGGACAGAAGAATTCTTCATTGGAAAAGTGCTTGCACATCAATGTTTATTGCGGCACTATTCACAATTGCTAAGTCTTGGAACCAACCCAGATGTCCCCGTATGGAGGAATGGATTGAAAAACTGTGGCACATATACTCTATGGAATACTACTCAGCCATAAAAACCAACAGAGCCCTGGCTTTTGACAGAAAGTGGAAGAATATGGAAGATGTACTGCTGAGTGAGGCAAGCCAGACTATGAAGGAGAGACATTGTATGTCCCCACTTAACATATACCGTTTGTCTGCATTCTATGTCTGAAACTGATTGACTAACAGTTGAACAAACACAAGAGATGGGTGTGAATGTCAGATGAGGTGTATGTGGAGGAGTGGGGCCCAACGAAAGACATTTAGAGAAGGGATACAGAGGTAGAGCATTGACGGGATGGGGAGGTGTGGTGTTATCTGTTGAAGATATTTCGATCAACGGGTCTGGGGAGAAATGCTCACATATCGAAATGGTCTCATTGTAAGCCAAACAATATGATTGAAAGTATATACAAAAATAAATAAATAAATAAATAAATAAATAAAAGAAAAAAAAGAAAAAAAAAGAACAATATGGAGGTTTCTCAAACACCTACAAATGGAATGATCATATGATTATTCACAAGTGCTGTCATGTAATCAACCCCAAATTTCCAAGAGAAATTATTGGATTGAAAGAAATGTGTCATAGATACACAATGAAATACTACTCAGTCATAAAAAGCAATGAGACTCTGTCCCTGTCATTTGATAAAAAATGGCTGAATATAGAAGATTTAATGCTAAGCAAAGCAATCCAGACAATGATGGACATTTATGTCCCTGTTCAGTATATACTACATGTCTGTACTCTATGGCAGATACTGAGAGAGTGGAAAGTGTAATAGCAGGGAAGGCCAGTGTAGTCACCAGAGGCTGTACAGGAAAGGGAAGGTAGTGGAAGGAAGGAGGGAGGGGTTCAGAAAAAATATGAAAAACATTTGATAGACACAAGAATGAAAAGTTATCTGTTGATAATGTATATAGTAATATCTTTGAATTGATTGATGTTCTTGCTGGGGAAAATCATGTTGCACACTGTAAAAATGAACAATGATTAAATGAAAAAGTTTAAAAAAAAAGTGTTATAAAGATTTAAAAGGGGGGACCAGCAAGTGGCATGGTAGTTGGGGTGCTGGACTCCCACATGAGTGACTGGTTCAAGTCCTTCCTACCTCACTCTTTTGTTCTCTCTTTCTTTGCTACTCTGGTAAAATAATAATAGTAATAATGATAAATAAAACTGAAGAAATAATTCTTTAAAAAAAAAAAATCCTAAAAATAAATAAAAATAATTTGAAGACAGAAGCAGAGAGAGACAGAGACAGAGATACAGAGACAAAGATAGAAGGTCAAAGGGACTCCCTACCATGCTACCTTGTTTGCTGGAGGCTAAATTAAGAGTTGACAATCTTTACTTCTCTTGTCCCCTGAAATAGCTAGTTCACAAGAGTCACAGCTTGCAAATAGGTGGGAGTACTATGGGGGATTATTATCAAAGCAAAAGGTGGAGCTGAAAGCCAGAGAAAAACTTTACCTTTAAAAACACTGAGAAATGAAAAAATGAAAAAAATTACAAAAAAATGAGAAGACAGAAGTAGAGAGAGACAGAGAGAGAAGGCCAAAGGGACTCCCTACCAAACTAATTGTTTGCTGGGGCCTGAATTATCAGTAGAATATCACTTCTCTTGTCACCTGAAATAACTGCTTAGCTGGAGCCATGAGGAATCTTCTTCTGAAGGAAGGCCTGCAGAAGAAGACCTATCCTGCCTGGGTGGGAGGTCCAAAAGGGAATATTAACAAAGTAAAACTTGAAGCAGAGAGCAAGAGAAATACTTTACCTTTAAACAAATCATAAAAAGGAAAAATTACAAGTAAATGAGAGGCAGAACCAGTAGAGACAGAGACAGAGACAGAGATAGAAGGCCAAAGGGACTCCTACCATGCTAGCTTGTTAGCTGGAGGCTGAATTATCAGTAGAAAATCTTCACGTCTCTTGTCCCCTGAAATAACTAGTACGGAGGAGCCATGAGGAATCTTCTTCTGAAGAAAGACCTCACCTCTCCTGCTTTTGTGGGAGGACGAGACAGGATTATTACTAAAGCAGAGGGTGAAGCTCAGAGCAAGAGAAAAACTACCTTTAAAAAAAATTGTAAAAAGGAAAAATTACAAAATAATTAGAAGGCAGAAGCAGAAAGAGACAGAGACAGAAACACAGAGAAAGAGATAGAAGACCAGAGGGTCTCCCTACCAAGCTACCTTGTTTGCTGGAGGCTGAATTATCAGTAGAAAATCTTCACTTCTGTTGTCCCCTGAAATAACTAGTTTGCAGTAGACATGAGGAATCTTCTTCAGAAGGAAGGCCTCACCTCTCCTGCCTGGGTGAGAGGACCATAGGGGATTATTGACAAAGCAAAAGGTGGAGCTGAGAGCAAGAGAAAAACATTACCTTTAAAAAAATCATGAAAAGGAAACATTATTAAAAAATGAGAATAAAGAAGCAGAGAGAGACAGAGACACAGAGAGAGAGGTTGAAGGCCAGAGAAACACTCTAACATGCTAGCTTGTTTGTTGGAGGCTGGATTATTGCTAGAAAATCTTCATTTCTCTTGTCCCCTGAAGTAACTTTTTCATAGAAGCCATGAGGAATCTTCTTCTGAAGGAAGGCCTAAACTTTCCTGCCTGGGAGGGAGGACCAGAGAGGATTATTACCAAAGCAAAAGGTGGAGTTGAGAGCAAGAGAAAACCTTTTCCTTTAAAAAAAATCATAAAAAGGAAATATTACCAAAAAAAGGTGAAAAACAGAAGCAGAGAGAGACATAGACAGAAACACAGAGACAGAGATAGAAGGCCAGATGGACTCCCTACCACGCTATCTTGTTTGCTGGAGGTTAAATTATTAGTAGAAAATCTTCACTTCTATTGTCTCCTGAAATAACTAGTTTGCAAGAGCCATTAGGAACCTTCTTCTGAATGAAGGCCTTACCTCTTCTCCCTGGGTGGGAAGAAAGGAAGAGATTATTAGGAAAGCAAAAGATGGAACTGAGAGGTGGTGCTAAGAGCAATAAAAAATACATACCTTTAAAAAATAGAAAAAAAAGAAAAATTATTAAAAAAATGAGAAGACAGTAGCAGAGAGAGACAGGGCAGAGACACAGAGACAGAGATAGAAGGCCAGAGGTACTCACTACTGATAGAATAAAAAATCCGCCATCTCGTTTGTACTCTGTTAAAACTTAACTTTTTGCTTTTCTGCTTCTGTACAAAAGCTTGAGCAATTCTTATGGTAAACAACCCAAAACCCCCTACCAGATACCCTTCCTCCCTGAGCTGACTTTGTTGCAACGTCTGCAAAATGTTCTTGTAAGCGGTTAGCAGTTTCGAGGTCGCTGCAACCCAAACTGTAAAAAGTCCCTTATCTGACTTCCTCATTCCAGACCCCCAAACCCCCCCCCCCCCTTCCCAGGCTTTATAATGCCAAAGGCTCCTTTGCTGGGGGCTTCTGCTCACAAGTCTGACAAGACTGTGAGTGAGGCCCTGGCATGCCAGCAATAAAACCTCTTGTGCTTTGCATCAAGAACCGACTGTTGTGGTTGTTTGGGGCTTTCGTGAACTGACCGGACTTTAGGTGGTCCGGCATAGCGCCGGTTGGCCTAACATTTTGGGGGCTCGTCTGAGATGTTCACAGCAGTCCCACTCATACGTCGGCCTTGGAGGTGAGCCTTTGTCTGTCTACTATCCTTTTATCTGTCTTCCTGTAAAGGCCTGTATCTGGTATCGCAGCTGTTCGGACTATTGTAAAATAGCCGGACTGTGGTTGGCAGATGTGCCCGGAGGACCACAGGCTGCAGCCCTGGGGGATGCCCCAAGGGTGAGGGAGGATCAGGGATGCCTGATTGTCTCCTGCGGGAAGGGCGTAAAGGCCTTTGCAGCCAACGCCCATCTGAATCTGTTCTGAGATTGTGGAAGACCTAGGTCGGTAAGTTGCTTTTTGTTTCTCCTGTCCTGTTCTTTGTTCTTTTGTCTGTGTTTTTAACCTATCCATTGATGATGGGACAGACTATAATGACTCCTCTGAATTTGACTCTTGGACATTGGACTGAAGTAAAGGGAAGAGGTCGCGACCTATCTGTAGAAATTAGGAAGGGTCCTTGGCGAACGTTTTGTACATCTGAATGACCCACTTTCAATGTCAGATGGCCACCTGAGGGTACATTTGATCTCAAAACTGTTCTTGCCATTAAAGATATTGTTTTTCAGAAGGGACCAGGAAGTCATCCAGACCAACAGCCGTACATCATCACCTGGCAAAACCTGATATAACCCCCCCCCCCCAGGTTTGGCCCTGGATTCCCAGACATCACCCTGACCACCCAACCCCCTCTCAGGTTTTAATACACCACTGTGGCCCTGCCCCTACGAGCATATGGGCCCCCACCGCCAGTTACCAAAAAAGGGCTGCCCCCCTTGCAGCCGCTCCAATACTGGCCCTTTTCCTCTACTGATCTTCATAATTGGAAAACTAATCACCCCCCTTTCTCCGAGGACCCCCAGCGCCTAACCGGCCTGGTGGAGTCCTTGATGTTCTCTCACCAGCCAACATGGAATGACTGCCAACAGCTCCTGCAGACCCTCTTTACTACAGAAGAAAGGGAGACAATCCTGTTAAAAGCCAGAAAAAGCGTCCCCGGACCTGATGGGCAGCCCACTCAGCTCCTTAACCTTATTGAGGCTGCTTTTCCTCTTTCCCGACCTGACTGGGACTTCAATACGGCAAAAGGTAGGGAGCGACTGACAGTCTATCGCCAGGCTCTAGTGGCTGGCCTCTGTGGGGCCGCAAGGCATCCCACTAATTTGGCAAAGGTAAGAGAAATTATGCAAGGAGCCACTGAGCCCCCTTCAGTGTTCCTTGAGCGCCTCATGGAGGCATTTAGACGGTTTACCCCGTTTGACCCTATTTCAGAGGGACAACAGGCCTCAGTGGCTATGGCCTTCATTGGTCAGTCAGCACCTGATATTGAAAAAAAACTCCAAAGGTTAGAAGGATTACAAGATTTCTCTTTGCAAAACTTAGTTAGAGAGACAGAAAAGGTATATCATAAAAGGGAGACAGAAGAGAAAAAAGAACAAAGGAAAGAAAAAGAGAGGGAAGAAACAAGAGAGAAACCTAGCTCGGATCCTGGCCATTGTAGTTAAGGAAAGGTAAAGGACTCTGATAAGTTAACTATGAGGCAAAAGTTACTAATCGTTGCACCCCATGCTCTGGAAAGCATAGTTCGACAACCTCCTGACTGGTGGCTATCTAACGCTCGCATGACCCACTACCAGAGCCTTTTATTAGACAAGGACAGAGTCCAATTTGGACTGCCGGCCATTCTTAACCCTGCCACGCTGCTGCCCGACACCTCGGCTCAAGGAACAGTCATCCATACCTTCCAAGAAATCCTAGTGGAAGAAACTGGAATGCGACGAAACCTTCAGGACCAACCCTTGCCAAATGCCCAATTAACGTGGTTCATGGATGGGAGCACCTACCTCATAGAAGGTAAAAGGGTGGCAGGGGCGGCGGCAATAGTAGACGACAAGCAAATCGTCTGGGTAAGCAGTCTACCTGAGGGAACTTCTGCTCAAAAGGCTGAACTTATAGCCTTAACACAAGCCCTACGCTTGGCTGAGGGAAAGATCATAAATATTTACACTGACAGTCGGTACGCTTTCGCTACTGCACACATCCATGGGGCCATTTATAGCCACAGGGTCTTATTAACCTCGGCAGGCAAGGACATAAAATATAAAGAACAAATTTTAAGCCAGATAGAAGCTGTGCATCTCCCAAAATGAGTGGCCATTATCCACTGTCCAGGACATCAAAAGGGGAACAACCGGGTGGCAGAAGGGAACCAGTGAGCTGACCAGGCAGCTAAGCGAGCCACCCAAGGAATTAACATATTGCCGGTCCAATCAACAACAGTCCTAGATGAAGAAAATCCAGTCAGAACTTTTACAATAAAAGACTGTAAACCTTGCCAATTGGTTAATGCCTGCCCAAATAAAATGCCACCAGGAAAACGGCTCCGAAGGGATCGCCCAGGAAGCTACTGAAAAATAGACTTTACTGAGATAAGACCAGGCAAATATGGCCTTAAATATCTGCTAGTACTGATTGATACCTTTCCAGGATGGGTTGAAGCTTTCCCCACAAAAAAGGAAACTGCTCAAATTGTTGCTAAAATAATTCTGGAAGAAATTTTCCCAAGATTTGGGGTGCCCCTCACTACCGGCTCTGACAATGGCCCTGCCTTCGTTGCCCAGATCAGTCAGGGACTGGCCAGGATCCTGGGGTCCAATTGGAAATTGCACTGTGCATATAGACCCCAAAGTTCAGGACAGGTAGAACGTATAAATAGAACTCTAAAAGAGTCCATGACTAAATTAACCTTAGAAACTGGCATAAAAGACTGGACAGTCCTCCTTCCCTTCGCCCTGTTCCATGTATGGAACACTCCTGAACCTTGTAACCTAACTCCTTTTAAAATTCTGTACGGGGCCCCACCCCCACTTACGGCTATAAATTTTCCTCTCTCTAGTTCTCACTTTTCTCAATCCCTCTACACCAGGCTAAAAGCCCTTGAAACAGTGCAAAAGGAGATCTGGAGTCAACTCGCCGAGGCCTAGAAACTTAAGTGCCTCACTGATTCCAGGTTAGAGACTCGGTGTACATCCGACGACATCGTGTGGCAAACCTAGAGCCTCGGTGAAAAGGACCCTACCTGGTGTTGCTGACCACCCCTACAGCAACAAAAGTTGATGGCGTCAACCTCCTGGATCCATGCATCTCATGTTAAGCCGGCACCACCATTGGATGCCACCTGGAAGCTGGAAAAACTGGAAAACCCCTTCAAACTCCACATTTGCCGGGAACATCCTGTTCCTTCTGCTGGCGATGCTGCCTCTGATAAGTACTGTTAACCCCCACCAGCCCCAGGACCTCTCTTGGGTAATTTCCCGGGTGGGCAATAACCATGTTATTAACATAACTACCCGGACAGCCCCCTTAGGCACCAGACAGACACTCTTTGACTTAGTGCAAGGAGCCTTTTCAGCCCTGATTTCCTCCAGCCCTGAATTCTTAGCTTCAAGTCCTCCTTATACTACTTTACCTTCCTCCCACCTCTGTAGCTGGAACACTACTCTTACCTTGACCTCGGTCTCTGGACAAGGCACCTGCCTTGGCAAGGTGCCCACAGATCAGTTGTACTTATATAATATAACTGCTTCTGTTAAACACCCTATAGATACTTATTTAGTTCCTCCTTCCGGACGTTGATGGGCTTGTAACACTGGTTTAACCCCTTACATACATACTTCTGTGTTTAATCCTGAAACTGACTACTGTGTTCTAGTGCAGATCCTCCCATGAATCCTTTACTATGACTCAAATAGCTTCAAAACTCAATTTGGCCATGCCCATTTTAGGTGAAAAAGAGAACCTATTTCTGTAACCTTAGCGGTCTTATTGGGCCTCGGAGTTTCTGCTGGAATTAGTACAGGTGCAGCTGCACTCATCCAAACTCCCCAGTACCTGAACAGCCTTCAACAAGCCATAGATAATGACTTACAGACCATAGAAGGCTCTATTACTAAACTCCAAGTATCTTTAACCTCTCTATCTGAAGTGGTTTTACAAAATAGGCGGGGCCTAAATCTCTTATTTCTAAAAGAAGGAGGCTTATGTGCTGCCTTAAATAAACAATGCTGTTTCTATACTGACCACTCTGGAGTTCTACTGGACTCAATGTCTAAGCTCAGGGAACGGCTAGACTCCAGACGCAAAGACCGAGAGTCTCAACAATGATGGTTTAAAAACTGGTATAGCCGCTCCCCTTGGTTAACCACCCTAGTTTCTACGTTGCTTGGCCCCTTAATAATACTCCTCCTTATCCTGCCCTTTGGGCCCTGCATCTTAAACCGTTTAATTTCTTTCATCCGAGAGCGTGTTAGTGCTGTTCACGTTCTCATGCTCCGACTACAATATCAGGCTCTGCAACAACAAGAAACGTGCTTTAATGCTTAGATTTTATGATTAAAATCCCTTCAAAAACAGAAAATGGGGGAATGATAGAATTAAAAAACCGCCATCTCGTTTGCACTCTGTTAAAACTTAACTTTTTGCTTTTTCTGCTTCTGTACAAAAGTTTGAGCAATTCTTATGGTAAACAACCCCAAACCCCCTACCAGATACCCTTCCTCCCTGAGCTGACTTTGTTGCAACGTCTGCAAAATGTTCTTGTAAGCGGTTAGCAGTTTCGAGGTCGCTGCAACCCAAACTGTAAAAAGTCCCTTATCTGACTTCCTCATTCCAGACCCCCAAACCCCCCCCCCTTCCCAGGCTTTATAATGCCAAAGGCTCCCTTGCTGGGGGCTTCTGCTCACAAGTCTGACAAGACTGTGAGTGAGGCCCTGGCATGCCAGCAATAAAACCTCTTGTGCTTTGCATCAAGAACCAACTGTTGTGGTTGTTTGGGGCTTTCATGAACTGACCGGACTTTAGGTGGTCCAGCATAGCGCCGGTCGGCCTAACACTACCAGGCTAGCTTGTTTGCTGGATGCTGAATTATCAGTAGAAAATCTTCACGTCTCTTATACCCTGAAACATCTAGTTTGAAGGATCCATGAGGAATCTTCTTCTGAAGGAAGGCCTCACCTATCCTGCCTGACTGGGAAGACCAGAGGGGACTATTAACAAAGCAGAAGGTAGAGCTGAGAGCAAGAGAAAAACTTTACCTTCAAAAAAACCATTAAAAGGAAAAATTACAAATAAATGAGAAGACAGAAGCAGAGAGAGAGTGAGACAGAGACACAGAGAAAGAGATAGAAGACCAGAGGGACTCCCTACCATGCTAGCTTGTTTGCAGAAGGCTGAATTATCAGTAGAAATTCTTCACTTCTCTTCTTCCCTGAAATAACTACTTTGCAGTAGCCATGACAAATCATCTGAATGAACGCCTTACCTATCCTGCCTGGGTGGGAGCACCAGAGGGGATTATTAACAAAGCAAAAGGTGGAGCTGAGTAGAAGAGAAAAATTTTACCCTTAAAAAGTTGCTAAAAGGAAAAATTACAAAAAAATGAGAAGACAGAAGCAGAGAGAGACTGAGACAGAAACACTTAGACAGAGATCGATGGCCAGAGGGGCTCCCTACCACGCTAGCTTGCTTGCCAGAGGCTGAATTATCAGCAGAATATCTTCACGTCTCTTGTCTCCTGAAATACCTAGTTCACAGGAGCCATGAGGAATCTTCTTCTGAAGGAAGGCCTTACCTCTTCTTTCTGGGTGGTTGGACCAATGGGGATTACTAACAAAGGAAAAAATGGAGCTGAGAACAAGAGAACAACTTTACCTTTAAAAAAATTGTAAGAGGCGGATGGGGCCTGCGCCAACGCACCGGCAGCGGTGGCGGCCGCGGAGGCCCACGCCCCCCGCCCGGGGGCGGGGCCCGCGCCACCGCGCCACCGCCAGCGGCGGCCGGCCGCGGAGGCCCGCGCCCTCCGGCGGCAACTGGGGGCGGGGGGACTCTCCTCTACTCTCCGCGTGAGGGGGCCTGGTCCGCCCGGCCCCCGCTGCCTCTCTGGCGCAGGGTCTGTCCCGCGCTCGGTGCCGACGCGGGCCGGTGGCACCAGAAGGCTGAGGTCGCCGTCCTTTCTGTCTCTGACCAGGTGGGTGAATGGGAAATGGCGATGGCTCCTGGGCGCATTCGCGCGCTTGGGGCTGGCGTGTGGCCTTTGGGCCTGCGCATGGCCGCCGGACTGGCACAGGGCCACCGGGCCTGCGGGTGGCCTCTGGGCGCATGCGTGGCCCCCGGGCTTGCGAGTGGCTGCCGGGTCTGACTGTGGCTACCGGGCTTGTGCCTAGCGGGGCCGCTGGGCCTCCTCCCGGCCATCGGGTCTGCTCCTGTGAGTGGCCGTCGGGCCTGCGAGTGGCCGCCAGACCTGAGCGTGGACGCCGAGCCTGCACCTGCGGGTGGCCGCCGGGCCTGTACCCATGTGTGGCCGCCGGGCATGTGTGCGGCTGCCGGGCCTGCGCGTAGCCGCCGGGCCTGCACGTGGCCACTGGACCTGCACCCGTGCGCAGCCGCCGGGCCTGCGTGTGGCCACCGGGCCTGCGCGTGGCCGCTGGGCTTACGCCCACGCAGGGCCACTGGGTCTGCACCCGGGCGTGGCCACTGGGCCTGCACATGAGCGTGGCCGCCGGGCCTGCGCGTGGCTACCGGGCAGGCACCCGGGCATGGCCAATGACCCAGCACGCGACCACCGGACCAGCATATGGCCGCCGGTCACGAGCGGCAAACTGAAGCCAAAAACAAGGATTAAGATCTTGCAAATATAAGCAAAAGAAAGAATCTTTAGATGTCTTAAACTAATTGAGAAATATATTGTATAGGAGGATTTTCGCTGCCTATGGGCAATGAGAAGATGATGGTTACCAGCCCTGCATTACCTCAGGGAAAACAAGAACTATTCTTCCATTCTTGGGGAAGCCAGATTCACGAGGATGACTCACGCTGTAGATCCCCACAACACCATTCTCGGTAATCACAGGATAGAGGCCATGTCGCATCAACTGATAACCATCTCTGCCTACCAGAACTGCGCTCCTAGAACCGTATTCCACAGAGACTCACCTACAACTGTGGAACTGCACGAGACCCACCCTTGACCCAACCCTGAACATAATCTATGTTTCCTATTGTGGAAAACTTTATGAGCTCATAATAGAAAAAGAAAAAAAAGGGTGAAAGATCTGGAGGGTATGGTCGCAGGGATGGCAACTGTGGATGCTGGAGACAGCATGGGAGAGGTAATGGGAATGAGTGATGGAGGGCGGTTCAGGGAACGATCATCATGTTTGATGGACACAGAGATGAGGGGTGGTCTGTAGATGATGATGTATGTGATGGTATCACTGTCTTGACTAGTGTGAACTGTACTCATGCTGGAAAAAACCATGCTGTACACTGTAAAATGTGCAATGAAAAAAAAATAATAATATCAGCACTCTGGCAGAGGGAGAAAGATCTGATGATATGATAGCAGAAAGGATAAATGTGGATACCAGAGGCTGTAAGGGAGGGGAGTGGGTGGTCAGCAGTGGGTGGTGGAGGGTGGGCGTGGGGGGGAAAGGGAGGAATCACTTGTCACCAGAAAATGTAGGGTTCTCTGTTGAAAACTAGATACATGTATGTATAATGTACACATCATGATGAGAACTTTATGTAAAATGAATGTGATTGATCTGAGAAAGAAAAATAAAGAGAAAAAAAAACTATGGTATATTTATATAATATGTATAATGTCACAAAAAATATTGAGGCAAATGTATAGTAGTAATATGAATAGACATCAATGATAAGGGATTCAGTTTAATGTAAAAAATTAACTTTCAAAAAGTATATATAGGATAATTGATTTAGATAAATCTAATATTGTTATATGTAACATATTTTTAGACAACAGACGATAATTGAAATCTATGCAGGAAACTGAAAAAGGAGTAATAAGAGATATTTATTTTTCACTAATCTCTCTGTATTTTGTTTTAAAAAATGTTTCTTTTCAGCAGACAGTACCCTTAGAGAAAAAATGAATTTTGGGGGGAAATATTTCATGTTGTGTTAAAAATTTTAGAAGACATCATTTAATATGGCCATCTTCCACTTTTATAATTACTCTAAAATCAATCTTTGAGAAAATAAAAATAGAATAATGTTAAGTCAGTCATCTCTACTTAAAGAATGTTTGCATATGAATTTAGCTAGTTTATGCCACTAATAAAAGTGATAAACTTAATAACCTTTTTCTCTCATAAGAAATGAATAATAAACAAACTTTCATTTCTTACACTCTTTTGTAAACCTGGAATCAGTTGCAAACCTGTTTGCTTATTTTCTCATGAAAATCCAAGCAAATGAAAAATAGAGAACTAAGTCTGAATTTGAAATGTAGTAATTATGACTGCTCATGAAATCATACAATCCCCCTCAAAAAATCAAGAAAATAGTACTTTAAGAAAATAAAAGTATTTGTTTTATTATTTTATTTAAATTACTATTGTTACTAAAAAAGGAAAAAAAAAAACAATATTCCCTTGCTTTCTTCTATTCCCAGATAGGTGAGTTTTTAAACCTCTATTTTAAGTGATATTATTTTTCTTATTGCTTTAGAAATCTTGTCAAGCATTTGTATGTTTTTGTTTCTCTCAGTCCAGGCCTTTGGATTCTCAGAAGAAAAAATAAATGATAATCCCACTTTTCTTACTCTGGTGAAAATTGTCACGGCAGAAAATTACACTACCTAGTTCCCAAAAGAGGACACTACGTCTCTGCACTGACTAAATGCTGACATTGACAAAAGATTTTATTAAAGAGCTTGAATCAATGGATCGCAGTTTAAATCTTAGTCCTATTTAATTTATACATATTTACTATTATCCTAACCAGTGTTACTAATTATCGTTCCTAAAAATGAGTAATTTGAAGGTTTGCATATGTGGAAGCAGAACATGCTCTCCTACTTGAAAAACTTTGCCTGAATTTATGTGAAAAAAGAGGAGCTCCAAAATACTCATGTATATTCTGATGTTATACCAATTTGATTTATTTTTAATTGCTCTTCACTATTTCCTTTATCTACTGGTGACCATTTTTTATATGTTTGTATCACACTGGCTATGTTCTTTGCTATGCCTTATAGTTTTTCAGGATAAATGAAGCTTATATGTGCAGATTCTGGTATGTTTTGCATATAATAGTACAAATTTGAGCATAAATTGGAGAAAAGTGCTCTTATCAGACTTCTAATTAACTCTGACTTTAAATGAATACATTCAAATATAAAGTAAACTTCACTACCTAAAAAAAAAATTGTAAGACAGAAACATTACTAACAAATGAGAAGACAGAAGCAGAGAAAGACAGAGATAGAGACACAGAGACAGAGATAGAAGGCCAGAGGGACTCCCTAGCACACTAGCTTGTTTGCTGGAGGCTGAATTATCAGTAGAAAATTTTCACTTCTCTTGTCCCCTGAAATTACTAGTTCACAGGAGCCATGAGGAATCTTCTTCTGAAGGAAGGCCTCACCTCCCCTGCCTGGATCGGAGAGCCAGAGGGGATCGTTAGCAAAGCAAAAGGTGGAGCTGAGAGCAAGAGAAATACTTTACCTTTAAAAAATCGTAAAAAGCACAAATTACAAAAACATGAGAAGACAGAAGCTGAGAGAGACAGAGACAGAGTCACAGAGACAGAGATAGAAAGCCAGAGGGACTCCCTACCACGCTAGCTTGTTTGCTGGAGGCTGAATTATCAGTAGAAAACCCTCACTTCTCTTGTCCCCTGAAATAACTAGTTCACAGGAGCCATGAAGAAGAATCTTCTGAACGAAGGCCTCACCTCTCCTGCCTGGGTGAGAGGACCAGAGGGGATTACTATCAAAGAAAAAGGTCTCCTTGAGAGCTATTTTATGAGGACGGGACCAATAGTTGGTGTAATGGCTGTATCGCTGGACTTCCATATACTATCAAAGCAAAAGGTCTCCTTGAGAGCTATTTTATGAGGACGGGACCAATAGTTGGTGTAATGGCTGTATCGCTGGACTTCCATATACTATCAAAGCAAAAGGTCTCCATGAGAGCTATTTTATGAGGACGGGACCAATAGTTGGTGTAATGGCTGTATCGCTGGACTTCCATCTAGTTGACTGTGGATCGAGTCCAAGACCGAGTGGCTTAAATTCACACTGTGCATGTGTGTGTACATGCCCAAATTCCAAGAGGAGAATGGAGAAGAAGGGATTGTGGTGTGGCCATCCCTCCTTGGGAGCAATTTCTCTCTCTCTTTTTCTCTTTCTGACTAGCACACATGCCCTATAGCAAAAACTCCTGTTTAAAAAAAAAAAAGAGGAAAACGTATGAGAAATACTAGACATTAAGAAACACCCAAATATCCATATAGTGGGCATTGTAGAAGGTGAAGAAGCTGCTAAGGACATGGCAAACTTACCTTTTATGAACTATCATTTGAAAAATTTCCAAGTAAAGAGAAACATGGATAAAATCAGACTCAATATTTAAAAAGGACCCAAATAGAATCAACTTAAATGTTCCTCCCTCCTGGCAAATTCATAGTCACATTGGTAAAAATCAGACCAAGATAGTCTTCTAAAAATAACAAGGAAGAAACATCAAGTTATGTATAAAAGTTATCCCATTAGGCTAATTCAGATCTTTCAACTGAAACAGTACAGGCAAGGAAATAATGTATTCAAAACATCAAAAGAAAGACAATTTCAATCAAGAATACTGTTGCCAGCAGTAATGTCTCTCAAATGGTAAGAACAATTAAAAGTAGTCTCAGGTAAACAAAAATTGAACATATTCATTAAATACTAGACCATCTCTTCAAAAAATATTAAGGCGAATATTGTATCAGGATAAATAAAGAGAGAAAAACAGAAATAGGAGAATAAAAGCCAACTGAGTAACCCCAGTCAGAATGGATAAAATTTTAAAAATAAATAATCATAATTATTAGCAAGGCTGTGGTGAAAAGATAACTCTTCTACATTTTTTTGTGAAAAAATCTACATAATAAGACCACTGTGGAAAACAATATGGAGATTCCTCAGAAACCTACAAATAAAACTACCATATGACCGAGTAATTCCATTGTTAGTAATTTACTCAAAAAACAGGAGAATCTTCAGTTGGAAAAACTCTTTCACATCCATGTTTATTGCAAAATTATTTACAATTGGTAGGACATGGAATCAACCCAAATGTCCAAAAGTACATAAGTGAATTGAAAAAAATGTTTGCATATGTACTCTATGGAATAATAATCAGCCATAAAAAAATGAGATTGTAATATCTGATTCAAAGAGGACAACTATAAAAGACTCAATGATAAGCAAAGCAAGCCAAAGTATGAAAGGCAAACTTTGTATGTTCCTACTAAATATATACTGAATGCCTGTGCTCTATAGCAGATACTGAAATATTGGAAGGTATACTAACAGGAAGAGCAGCTATAGGCACTAGATATAGAAAGGCTGGGGTAATATGTGGTGGGTATTTAGGTGAGGGAGAGAAATGGGAAAAAAACAATATATTTAATTGACACAAAAATAAACTTACTTCCTGATTATAATCTATATTATAATATCTTTGTCTTGACTGATATGCTCTGTATTTATGGTAGGAAAAGTCACGTTGTACGGTGTAAAGGTGTATAGTGACTAAATGTAAATAATAAAATAATAATAAATAATAGTAATAAAAAGATACAAAGGAAAAGGAAAGACATTATTTGTGTTTGATTGTACAAATCAATGCCATTAAAATATCTGTTACACCCAAAATATTGTACACTTCAGTGCATTTCCTGTCAAATAACAAGTGACATTTTTCACAGAAATAGAAAAAAATATATAAAATTTGTCTGGAATCATCAGAAAAACATGTTCAACATCTCTTATTATAAGAAAATTGCAAACAAAAACATAATGAGATCAGGACAATAAGGCTTCACAAAACAGGTGAAGTGGTAGGAAGAGAAAGAGTGAGCACAGAAGAACTGCATGTCAGACTTGTTGCTGCCTATTATAGTGCAGATGTACCTTGGTCCATCCCTTGCTGCTGTACCCCACTGCCAGAAATCTCAACAGTGCAGAAGCCAGCAGCAGCAAGAAAGAGAGTGCAGAGTGACCACACACGTGAGACTTCTTGCTGCTGCCTTTTGTTCATGCAAACATGCTTAACACCCTTTCCCCTGTTGCCACTTACTTATAAACTGCCATGGTAAAGAAGCCAGTGACAGTGAGAGAGATGAAGAGTAGAGAAGGAACACACTGGTCAGCTTGCAACTGCCTTTGATAACTGCAGGTGTTTTGGACCCATGAACTCTTCAACCATTCCTTCACAGAGCAGGAACAAGCAGGAGAGAGAGAGGGAGAGAAACAGAAAGAGAGAAGACAGAAGGACCACATGACTGAGTCTGCTTGGTGCTGCATTTTGGCTGTACAGGTTTGCATAAAGCCCTCCTGTATCTTCCCATGCCCTTCCACCAGCCAGTGACAGTGAAAGAAAGATCATAAATGGAAAAAGACTACAGGTTTCAGACTTCTTGATTGATTTTTGAGTGCATAGTTGGGCTTTGGACCCTCCCTTTCCAAGTCCCTTGGCTAAAGCCTCTATAGCTCAGGAGATAACATCAGTGAAAGAGAGTCAGTGCATAATGATCTCACATCTTAGAAATTTGCTACTGATTCTTGCCAAAGCAGGTGGGATTTGGACCTTCCTTCCTGTACCATTCCCCAACAAAAGCTCACAGGTGCTAGAGTCAGTGGAAGAGAGAGAGAGAGAGAAATTGAGAGAAGACTAAGCAATTCAACTCTGTCTTTTGCCTTTGGATCTTCCCTTCCTTCCTCATTCTCCTCTACCATAAGCATCAACTGTGCAGGAGCCATGATGATAGAGAGAGTGACTATCTTAGGCTTATTGCCATTGCCTTTTCTTGTGCAGGGGTGGTTAGGACCCATGTCCTGGGCCCCTCAATTATAAGATGCAGATGCAATGGTGCAAGAACCAGCCACAGTGAGAGACAAAGGGGAACACAGAAAGACCAAACATTCAGACTTTTTGCTACTACTTTGGCTCATGCAGGTGTGCTTTGGGCCCTTTACCACTATGCTCCTCTGCCACACTCCCACAGGTTCAGCAGATAGTGGCAGAAAGAGAAAGGGAGTGACTTCAGAAAGACCACAAGTCTCATACTTCTTGTGGCCTGTGCCCATGCCCATGCCCATACCACTGAGAGTCAGTCATCTTAGCAGGATCATGGAGTTCAGATTTCTGGATGCTATCTTTTTGCCCATGCTGGTGTGTTTTGAATCCTTCCCCCCCTCCATCTCCATGTGCCATAAGATTTCACATTTTAGGAACCAGCAGGAAGCAGGAGAGAGAGAGAGAGAGAAGAACTGAATAATTGCATCTTAAACTTCTTGTGGTGGCCTTTTGACTATGTGGACTCTACCCCCTCACCCTAACCCTCTACCATAAACCAGCAGTAGTGAAAAAGACAGTGAACACAGATAGACTGCACATATCAGATTCTTTTTTTACATTATTTAAATACTTATTTTTATACATTGAATCACTATTTATTTTTTACAGCATATCAAATAAATTTTCCCATCATGAATACACTGCATATAGGTCCAGTCAAGGACATTATCATAGACATTATAATCGACATGTGTTTTCCATTTTGGATCCCTTAAAGGTTTTTTAAATTTTATTTATTATTATAATTTCTTGTTTATATTATATTGAATCACCTATATCTTTACAGTGTATTACGTTTCTTTTTCCAGAAGGAAGACCATGCATATCAATCAAGACAAAGACATTATATCCACATCATAAACAAAAAATAGCTTTTCATCATTTTTATTCCAGATTATATTCTTCATTATCTTTTAAACATTGCATCAGTATATATCATTTTGCTTGTAAAAAGAATTTACCCAACATGAATTACTTCTCAGACCAGTCCAGCAGAGAATACTATACATGTTATCATCAACAGGTAATAAGTCATTTCTGTGTCCCACTAATGTCATGCCTCTCTATTTATTTTCTTGCTAACCTTCTCTATACTCTTCCATTCTCCCACTCCATTCCACCCTGTCTTCAGCATCTCTAACTATTTTCACTGTTTTTATGCCCTCCCACATCTCAGATACTTACATCTGCCTCTTTTGCACACAGATGAGTTTTGTGAACCCTCCTTCCTGTGCCACTTTGCCATAAACCCTTTTGGTGCAGAAAGAAGTGGCAGCAAGGGAGAAAGAGTGAGCACAAGCTAACTGTGCGTCAGACTTTTTGTTCCTGCCTTCAGCCTGCTTCCTAGCTCCCTACCACTTGACCTTCAATCATAAGCTGCAATGGGGAAGGAGCAAGCCGTGAAAAGAAATACATGAAGTGATCACAGAAGGGCCATATGTCTCAGAATCCCTGCTCCTCTTTTGGCCACACAGGTATGCTTTCTATTCTCCTTCCTTACTATACCTCCATGTACTACACATGGGAGTTTTTTACTTCTTAAGCCATGGGCACATGAGCCATTGGCAGTAAAACATACGGGGGGGGGGGGGAGGGAGAGAGAGAGAGAGAGAGAAGTATTCATCTAAAACTACTTGGCCACATAGATGTGCTTTAAGCCCACAGGAGCCACTAAATGAAAGAGAGTGAGTACAGGAGGAGTATGCATCTCAGATAATTTTCTACTGCCCTTTGCGCTTGCAGTTGTAATTTGGACTTTGCCCCTGTACATAAGCTCACATAATGCAGGACCAGTGGCACTGAAGAGAGAAAAAGTGAACGCAGGAGGACTGTCTCAGATCAAAACTTCCTTTTGCCATTTAGGTGTGTTTCATATCCTCCACCCCCTGTACCTTTTCTTGAGTTCCCAAAGGCAGGAGTAAGTGGCATATAAAAAGAGAGTTAATGCAGACAGACCATACATCTCAGAATTCTGGCTGCTGCCTTTTGCCCATGCTTAGGATTCTACCCCCTGTACCCCTTAGTCATAAGTTGTCATGGTGAAGGAGACAGCCACTACAAGACAGAATAAGAGGAGAACTGACTATATCTCACAGACTTCTTGTTGCTGCCTTTTGTCCACATGGGTGGGCTTTGGATCCACCCCCCCTCTAGTGCTCTTCCTCAGTAAGTTGGTGGTATCAGAGCCAGTGGCAGTGAGTGAGAGAGAATGAGTGCAGAATGACCACACATTTCAGACTTCTGCCGGTGGCAGCAAAATAGTGAATATGAGCACAGAAGGACCACACCTCTCACGTTTTTTGATGCTGTCTTTTTCCCATGCAGGAGTGCTTTGGACCCTTGGACCCCCTTCTGTGGCTTTCCACCATAAGCACTATGGTCAAGGAGGGAGAGGCAGAAAGAGAGAGAGAGAGAGAGAGAGAGAGATAACAAAGAGCATATCACATCTAGTCTTCTTGCTCCTGACTTTTGCTCTTGCAAGTGTGCTTTGTATTTTTCCTCTCTATCCAGTCCCCATGGATAGGAGCTAGAGAGAGAGATGGAGAGAGAGAGAGAGGAGGGAGTTAGAGCACATAAGGCCCACACATTTCAAATTTCTTGCTTCTGCCTTCTGCCCACACAGGTGACCTTTGGACACTCCCTCCCTGGACTTCTGTGCCATAAGCCTCCACAGAACAGAAGCCAGCAGCAGTGAGAGAAGGAAAGTGAGGAATGACCACGTATCTCAGAATTCTTGCTGCTGATTTTGACCATGTAAGTGGGCTTTGGAATCTCTCCTCCTGTAATCTCTCACCATTTTCCCATAGGTGCAAGAACCAGAAGCAATCAGAGATAAAGAGAGGGAGAAAGAGAGACAGAAGGAAGAAACACTAAATGTCTCAGATTTTTTATTGCTTGCATTTTGTACATCAGGGAGAGATAAAGAGACAGAGACAGGAGAGAGAATAACTGCAGCAGGCCCACACCTTTCAGACATTTTTCAGCTTCTTTTGCCTCTTCATATGTGTTTAGGGCCCTGCCCCCACCCATATCCCTTCATGGTAAACTCCCATGGTGTTGGAGCAAGAGGCAGTGAGAGAGCAAGTGTAGAGGGACCTCACATCTCTGACTTTGTTTCTGTCCTTTGCTTGTGTGCTTGGGACTCTCCTTTTCCCATACCTCTTCCATAAGCCCCCTAAAGAAAGAGACAGTGGCAGAAAGAAAGTGTAAGAACTATGTGTCTCAGATTTCTTCCTTTTTGCTCACACAGGTGTGTTTTCTACCTCCTCTGTACCCTACCACTCAGTCATGAGTCCTGAAATGTAGGAGCCAGAGGCAGAGAGAGAGAGAGTTAATATAGAAAGATCACATATATCAGAAGTCTAGCTACTAACTTTTCCTTATGCAGGTGTGCTTTGCACTTTCCCTCTCCACTCCCCTAAATTATACCCTGCAGCAAGAGAGACAAAAAGTGAGCACAGAAAGACCACACATCTCAGGCTTCTTGCAGTGGCCCTTTCTTCACACAAATGTACTTTGGACCTCACTCTCCACATCTCTTTGCCACAAGCCCATGTGCTCAGGAGCCAAAGGCAGTGAGAGAAAGAGAGAGTAAGTTTAGGAGGACTGTGCATCTCCAACTTTTTGTCTTTGCTGTCTTGTTAGCTTTGCCCAAGCCAATGTGGCTGGGACCTTCTCTTTCTGTGGCCCTTTTTCATAAATCCTCACAGTATAGAAGCTAGAAGTATTGATCTGATTAACACATAGGAACGCCCTCAGTTCATCCACACCACACTCCCATTTTACGACCCCTGGGCCAGGATCTTCGAGGGAGGACTGCCCCCCCAGTACTTCCAGCCCCGGACCCCGAGCCAGACTCCCCTCTTTCAGCCAGGTACATTCCGCCCCCTTTATTTTCTCTGTCCTGTTACCCCCGTCTTTCATTTGTAAATTTCTCTCTTCTGATTAACACGTAGGAATGCCCTCAGTTCATCCACACCACACTCCCATCTTTCGATCCCTGGGCCAGGATCTTCAAGGGAGGACTGCCCCCCAGTAGTTCCAGCCCCGGGACCCACACATCTGACTTCTTATTGTTGCCTTTCCCTGGGCAGGTGTGCTTTGGACCTTCAATTTTATGTGCCCCTCTTTCATAAACACCCATGGTGAAGGAACCAGCATGAATGACAGAGAGAGTGAGAGTAGAGCTGTGCATCTCAGACTTTTGCTGCTACCCTTTGTCTTTGCTGACGTGCTATGGACCCTACCCCCCAGCCTGTATTCCCTTCCACCATAAATTCCCATAGCCCATTAAATAGTAAGTGTTAAGACACAGAGAGTGAGTGCAGAGGGTTTTTGTGTCTCAGACGTCACTCTTCTGCCCATGCAAGTGTGCTAAGGACCTTCTGCCCATGCAAGTGTGCTAAGGACCTTCCTCCATCACCATCTCTCATAAGCTCCCACAGAGCAGGATCCAGTGGAAGTGAGAGAGAGAAATATCAGAATGGCAGTGAATCTCAGATTTCTTGCAGCCCCTTGCCCATGCTGGTGTGCTTTTGAGCCTGAGCTCACCATGCTCCTTAAACATAAGCCCCCACTGTGCAGGGCCAGTGTCAATCAGAGTGTGGTGGGGGAACGCAAAGAAAGACCATGTGTCTCACTTCTTGCTCCTGCCTTGTGCCTGTGTGAGTGTGCTTTGAATCCTACCCCAACCAGTTCCTCCATAATTACTCACAGTGCAGGAGTCTGTGGAAGAAGAGAGAAAGACTCAGACTTCTTTCTAATGACTTTTGCTCATGTGGGAATGCTTTAAATCATCCCACTCAACACCAACCTCTTCTACAATAGACCCTCATGATGTAGAAGTCAGCAGCAACTAAAAAACAAAAGTGAGCACCAAAAGACCACACATCTAAGATTTTTTCAGCTGCCTATTGTGTGCTTTAAACACACAGGTCTCTGAGCCCTCAGGAATAAACCCCCACAGTGTATAAGCCAGCAAAAGCAAGAGAGACTGAGAATGAATATGAAAAAATCTGTGTATATATTTTTTTTCTTGAGAGATATTTTTGAAATAGGCCACATGTGCTTGCCAAAGATCTCCCCATGGGATCTTGGACATGTATGTATATGAACAGTGTGAGTTTTAAGCTGCCGGGTCCAGGACTTGAACCATGATAGACTACATGAGAGTTGAGCAATGTAACCATTACCTCATCTTCTGGTCCCCTACATTATCTTTTTTTTTAATATTTAATGTATTAAATCACTATACATCACTACAACTTATAAAGTGAATTTAACCAACATGAATACACTTCACACCAATCCAGATGAAGCTACCATAACATTATCATCTACAGGATATCATCCATTTTTGTGTCCTATAAATGCCTTGACTCTATAATGTGGAGAGTCAGTATATATTAAGTGGAGACATACAATGTCTCTTTCTCATAGACTGGCTTGATTCATTCAGCAATATATTTTCCACATTCATCCACTTTCTATCAAATGACAGGGTCTTGTTGTATTTTCATGGTTGAGAGGTACTTCAGAGAGTATGTGTGCTACACATTTTCAATCTGTTCATCTGTTCATTGACATTCGTTTCGGTTCCATGAATTAGCAATTGTGAATAATGCTGCAAAATAAACAGATGTGCAAGCACTTTTCCAACTAAGCATTTGCCTATCTTTTGGTTAGATACCTACGAGTGGAATTGCTGGATCATATGTTAGATCTATGTGTAGATCTTTGAGGAACCTCCATATTGTTCTACACAATGACTGGACTAATTTACATTCCCACCAGCAATGTTCTAGAGTTCTCTTACACCACAACCTCACCAGCATTTATTTTTTTTTTCAATCTTAGCCATTCTATAGAGTTAAGTGGTATCTCATTGTGGTTTTGATTTGCATCTCCCTTATGATGAAGGATGTTTAGCACCTTTTCAAATATATTTTGGCTGTTCATATTTATTCCTAAGAGAGTTGTTTATTCAGCTCATTTTCCCATCTTTTAATTGGGTAGGTCATCTTTTTGCCCCAGTAATCTGCTTGAGTTCCCAGTGTGTTCTGGTTATTAATCTCTCATTTGAAGCATAATTTACAAAAATATTCTCACATGGTGGGGATTGTCAATTCACATTAATTATTTGGTCTTTAGCTGTGTGGACACTTAATCTGATGTAATCACATTTGCCTAATTTTGGAATTATTGCCTGCGCTTTCGAGGTCTTATTTAAGAAGTTTGACTGCTCCGAATTCTCCAAGAGTTTTAGTATTAGTGTTTTCCAGCAGTAGATTTATAGTTTGAGGTTTTAGGTTCAGGGTTTTAGATTCAGCTCTTTCATCTACTTTTTTTTTTTTTTTTTTGGAGAGGTTTTTTCGCTATAGGGCGCGTGCGCTCGCCAGACAGACAGAGAGAGACATAGAGACAGAAAGCGAGAAATCACCCCCCAGGGGGGGATGGTCACGCCGCAATCCCTTCTCCTCCATTCTCCTCTCGGGATCTTGGGCACGCACGCACACGCGCCCGGCATGAGTTGTAAGCCACCGGGTCCGAGACGCGAACCGCGGTCGACTACGTGGGAGTCCAGCGACATAGCCATTATACTAACTGCTGGTTCCCCTCTTTCATCTACTTTGAGCTGATTTTTGTAAATGATGACTATAGGGGTCCAGATTTACTTTTCTGCCATTGGATAAGCACTGTCTGCTAAAGAGGTTTACTTTCTCCCAATGGATTGACTGGAACACTTTGTCAAAAATCAGTTAACTGTATGTTTTGGGATTTTACTCTTCTATTTGTTCACTTTGTTTCTGTGTCCATACCATGCTGTTTGGATTATCACATCTTTGTAACATTTTAGGGGATGATGAAGTTATATACTTTCTACTCTACTCTTTTACTGCAGGATTTATTAGGCAATAGGGGTCATTTATGAATCGAGAACAAGTTTATGATTGACTTTTCTCTATCTGTGAAAAAGCGTTTCAGGTATTTTGGTTCGGATTGAATTAAATATGTAGATTAATTTGGGTAGAATGCCATTTTGATATGTATATTTTTCCAGTTAATAAGGGATATCCTTCCACTTTTTTGTCATTTTCAATTTTTTTAGATTTTCTATATTTTTATTTCTATTTCTTTTATATTTAGCTTACAAAGTGAATAGTCTAATATGTGTACATTTCTCACCAGTCCAGTTCACAATATTAGAAAGTAAGCTTTAATAGATTATAATCCATTTCTTTGTCCCATAAATGACTTGCCTCACTATTTTTCTCCTTAATGTCCTTCCTCAGACTCTACTCCTTCACCCGCACACGTCTCACACTGTAGCTGGTATTTACAACCATTTAATTAGTTTCTATATACTTTAGACATTCAGTTTCGGCCATAGAGTACAGACGCTCAGTATAAATTAAGTGGAGATATACAATGGCTCTCCTTCTTTGCCTGGCTTGCTTCACTCAGCAGTAAATCTTGCATAACATCCACTTTCTGTCAAAAGCCAGAGTCTTGTTTTTCATGACTCTATAGTACTCCATAGAATATATGTACCAGAGTTTTTCAATCCATTCATCTGTTTGTGGGCATGTGCGTTGGTTCCATGTCTTAGAAATTGTGAATTATACCACAATACACATCAATTTGCAACCACTTTTCTGATTAAGAATTCTTCTGTCCTTTGCAATAGATACCAAGAAGGGGGATTGATGGATTATATGGTAGTTCTATCTGTAGGTCTTTGAGGAATTTCCAAATTGTTCTCCACAGCAGCTGGAGCAATTTAAATTCCCCTTAGTAGTGTAGAAGAGTTTCTCTTTCACCACACTTTCACCAGCACTTATCTTTTTTTTTTTCTTAATATTAGTCATTTGGCCTGTCGTTAGGTGATATATCATTGAAGTTTTAATCTGTATCTCCCTTACAATGAAGGATGATGAACATTTTTTTCATATGCCTTTTGGCTATTTGTATGTATTTCTTAGAGACTGTTTTTTTCGAGTGATTTTCCTAGATTTTAATAGGGCTAATCTTTTTTTGGGACAGTTGCTTGAGTTCCTTGTGTATTCTTGTTTTTATTCCCCTATCTGACACATAGTTTACAAAAATATTGTCCCATTCTGAGGGCTTTCAATTCACACTAAATACTGCATCTTTTGCCATGCAGAAACTTCTTATTGTCATGTAATACCACTTGTCTATATCTGGGATTTTTTACTTCTTGGGGGTCTTATTTAAAAAAGGCTTTGCCTACTCTAATGTCTCCAAGAGTTTCCCCAGTGTTTTTCAACAATATTTTTAGAGTTTGAGGTCTTAGTTTTAAATCTTTGATCCACTTTGAGTTGATTTTTGTCAAAGGTGAGAGGTAGGGATTCAGATTCTTCTTTCTGCATGTGAATATCCAGTTTTTCCAGCACCATTTGCTAAAGAGGTTTTCCTTTCCCCACTGGATTAACTGGTACACTTTATCAAAAAACAGTAGGCTGTATGTTTGGAAGTTTATTTTGGGGATTATATTCTGTTCCATTTGTCCACCTGTCTATTTCTGTGCCAATACCATGATGTTTTGATTACAATAGCTTTTTAGTGTATTTTTGGGTTAGGAAGTGAGATCCCACCCAATACATTCCTTTTGTGCAGGACTGCTTTAGCAATCTAAGGTCTTTTATGATTATAGACAAATTGTACCATTGTCTTTTTTTTATATCTATAAAGAATGTCTCTGGCACTCTGGGATTGCATTAAATATGTAGAATAATTTGGGTAGAATCTACATTTTGTTTAAATTAATTCTTCCAATCCAAGAACATGGTATGTCCTTCCACTTTTTTGTGTCATTTTCAATTTCTTTTTCTTTTAACCTCTCATAGTTTTCCTTGTCGAGGACTTTACCCTGTTCATTAAATTTATTCCTAGGTATCTTATACTTTTTGTGAATGGCATTACATTTTTCAGTTCTATCCCAGTCTGGCTGCTGTTTGTTCATAGAAATGCTATTGATTTCTGTATGTTTATCTTGTGTCCTGCAATTTTACTGTATTCATGCATTACTTCTAGGAAGATCTTTAAGGATATCATTGAGTCTTCTATGTATACAATCATGTCATCTGCAAATAGAGATACTTTCACCTCTTCTTTCCCTATTTCAATGTTTTTATTTTACTCTCATTTCATATTGCCTTGGTGAGGAAATTCAGTAAAATATTGAAAAGGAGTGGATAAAGTGGGCATCCTTGTCTTGTACCAGTTTTTAGTGGAAAAGCTAAGCTTTTCTCCATTCAGGATGATATTCACTATGGGTATTTCATAGATAGCATTTATTGTGTTGAGAAATGATCCTTCTATGCTGATTTTGCTGAGTCTTGATCATGAAGGGATGTTGTTTCTTATCAAGTGCTTTATCTGCATCAATTGATATTATCATATGGTTTTATCTTTCTTCTGATAATATGGTGCATTGAATTTATGGTTTTATGTATGTTGAACCTACCTTGAGTCCCTGGAATAAAACATATCTGGTTGTGATGTATAATCATTTTTATATGTTGTCAGATACAATTTGCTAGTTTCTTGTTGAGAATTTTTGCATCTGTATTTATCAGAGATATTACCCTATAGTTTTCTTTCCTTGTCCTGACCTTATCTGTTTTGTGGATAAGGGTGATGGAGGCTTCGTAGAATGAATTTGGGAGAGTTTTACCCTTTCATTTCTATAGAAGTAACTTAAGCAGAATGGGGGTTAACCCTTATTTAAAAGTTTTGTAGAATTCAGAGTTGAAGCCATCAGGACCAGGACCAGGGCTTTTCTTTGTTGGGAGGTTACTTATTACTGATTCAATCCCCTGGCTAGTTATGGGCCTATTCAGACTTTGTACATCCTCCTGACTCAATCTTGGTAGGTTATGTGTGTCCAGGAATTTGTCCATCTTATCCAGATTTTCTTGTTTGTTAGCATAGTATCCACTGATGAAGTTTTTATTTCTGTGATGTCTGTTGTTACATTACCAGCTTCATTGCAAATTTGATTTACCTCATTCCTTTTTCTCCTCTTAATAAGTCTCACTAGTGGTTTATCAATTTTGTTTACCTTTTCAAACAACCAGCTTTTCATTTCATTTAATTTATGGATAATTTGTTTATTTTCTATTTTAATTCTTTGTGCTTGGTTCTTTATTATTTCTTTTCTCCTGGTGTATTTTGAATATTTTTGCTGTTGATATTTTAATTCTCTGCAGCTTGATGTTAGGTGATTCATTTGCTTTCTTTCCATTTTCTTCTTATGTGCACTAATTGCTACGCCCTTCCCTCTTATGAGTGCTTTTGCAGTGTCCCAAAGATTATAAAAATGTGTGTCCTCATTGCCATTGTCATCCATGAATCTTTTTATTTCAGTCTTAATTTCTTCAGTAGTTGTGAAGTCAATCAAGAGTAGGCTATTTAGTTTCCATTTATTTGTATATATTTAAGAATTGCTATCAGAATTAAAATCAAGTTTGATTCCATCATAGTTGAAGAAGATGCTGAATATAGTTTCTATGACTTTGAATCTTTGTGTCCTATCATGTCATCAATCTTCTAAAACTTTCCATGTGGGAGTGAGAAAAATGTATGCCTCATGGTTTTCATGTGAAAAGTTATATAGATGTCTGATACATTTATTTGATTTATGGTATAATTTAGATCCTTTACCTCTACTTATTTTTTCATGTGAAAAGTTATATAGATGTCTGATACATTTATTTGATTTATGGTATAATTTAGATCCTTTACCTCTACTTATTTTTTTGTCTACATGATCTGTCCAGAGGAGATAGTGGAATGTTGAGGTCTCCAACTATTTGTGTGTTGCAATCTATCTCTCCTTTTAGATGTAACAGTCTTTTCTTCACATATTTGGGTGCTCCTATGTGTTAGGTACATAGATATTTATGAGCATTATATCTTCTTAATGGATTTATCCTTTTAATACAATATAATGCCCTTCTTTGTATCCCTGAACAGCTTTTATTTTAAAGTCTCTTGTTAAAAATTAGCATCACTATGATTTTTAGTTTCCATTTGCATGGAATACCCTTTTCCAGCCCTTAACATTTAGTCTATGGATGTCCTTTTCCATGAAATGCATTTCTTGTAGGCAACAGATAGAGGGTTTCTGTATTTTTATCCATTCAGCCTGTCTGTTTCTCTTGATTGGAGAATTTAATCCATTAACATTCAATGTTATTATTGATATTTCTAACTTGCCCCAATATTTAAGATGGCCATTGTCTTGGTTGCCTCTTATTTCTGGCAGTTCATTCTTTAGTTTTCCTGGAACTGTACTCTCTTTCAGGGTTACTTGAAGAGCTACTCTGGTGTTGGCAAATTCTCTCAGGTTTTGTTTGAGAAGATTTTAATCCTTTTTTCCCATATGAAGGATAATATTGCAGAATATAAGAATATTGGTTAAAATTCTTTCTCTCTTTTAACACTTTCAATATATCTTCCCATTCTTTTCTTGTTTAAATTCTTTCCATTGAGTTGTCCAGGGTTAGCCTGAAGGGGTGACCTTTGTACATTACTTGTTGTTTCTTTCTTGCCAGTTTTAGTATCTTATCTCTATCTGTTGTCTTCACCAGTCTGGCTTAAATGTGCTGTGGGAAGATCTTCTTGAGTTAATTCTATTTGTAGTCCTTTGTATTTCTTGGGTCTGGATGATTGAGTGCTATTATAGACTTGGAATTTTCCTCTAGGATTTTATGAAATAGATATTCCATGACTTTATTAGTTTCTTCACCTTCTGGGATACCAATTTTCAGATGTTTGGATGTTTTATGTAATCTAGTGTTTCTTGTATATTATCCACGTTTTTTATATTTTCTCTATCGTTTGGTGTATTTTCCCTGAGTAAGAGGTTTTATCTTCTATGTCATAGATTCAATCTTCAGCATGGTCTAATTGACTTTTCATAGTTTCAAGACAGTTTTTGATTTCTGTTTTACAGACTTCATCTCTAATAGTTCCATCTGATTCTTAGAATGTCCATTTTTTCTTTTCTACCATGGAAGGATTTCCTAATCTCCTGTAGCTCAATGTCTTTTTTTGTTTCAACTTGTATAGTTTTGTCATTATGAATATTCTAAATTCGTTCTCTGACTTTTGGTAACATCTGTGTTTTTCAAGAGATGGAAGGAGTTATTGTGGGTTTTTTTTGATGGAGACATATTTCCTGGCTTGTTCAGACCTGAGGCACTTCTACTTCTAGCCATTGGGAGATATATTCACTTTTTGGATATATAGTTGGAGAATGTTTCTTTCACAGGGAAAAATTGTGCTTCTCCTTTCCTGTGGACTGACATGTGTTGAAGTCTCTTTTTTTGCTGTGTGTGTTAAAATGCGGTCTGCACAGGAGGAGTCTTCCATTCTGCTGTCTAAAGAGCAGTCTCTCCTTTTTCACAGATGGTTAAGTAAAAGGTAAAATCTCAGAGAGCCTCACAACGGGGTCTATCCCCTCCTAGTGTGTGAAGGGTAATCAGAAGTTGACAGTATAAGATGGAAGAGAAAAGAGTATGGAAGAGCATAAAGAAAAAGTCACACACAGAGTGCAAGCTTGGTGCACAATTTAACCAGGGGGCTGAAGACAGAAGTGAACTATGCAAGAGAGCTGGGGGAAATACTGTGCAGTAAGGAGAAGTGGGAAATTAATGAAAGAAGAAAAAAAACAAACAAAAAAAGCCTACCTTGTTATCAGAAAAAGGGTCTCTGGGATTGGGAAAGCTGGAGCTGGAGCTGGGGCTGGTACTCTACCTCAATGTTCCTAAAGCAAGGGAGCTGGCGATGTAAGTGTACTCTGTTGGAGGACTTGGGGCAATCCTGTGGGGTAAGGAGAAGTGGGAAATGTACAAAAGAAACAAGAGAAGAAAAAAAAGCTTAGCTTGGTAACAGAGAAAATGTAACTGGGATTGGGGAAGCTGGAAATGGAGCTGATGCTAGTGTGCTCTGCCTAAGTGTTCCTTAGGCTAGGGGGGCTGGAGGCAGAAGCAGGCTTTGCTGGAGAGCTAGGAACAATCCTATGGGGTAAGAGGAAGTGGGACATTAATGAAAGAAAGAAGAAGGGAAGAAAACAATGTTATCTTGCTAAGAGAGAAAGGTTCTCTGGGATTATGGAAGACGGGATGGAGCTGGGGCTGAGGTGCCTTGCCTCCAGTGTCCCTTAAGCCAGATAAATGGACATGAAAGTCAGTTCTGCTGCAGAACTGGGGACAGTCCTGTGCAGTAAGGAGAAGTGATAATATAACGAAAGAAAAAAGAGAAGAAAAAGTAGTCATACCTCACTTAAAAAAAGGGTCTCTGGGATTGAGGAAGCTGGAGCTGGAGTGTCCTGCCTTAAAATCCCTTAGCCAGTGGGTTGGAAATAGAAGTGGACTTTGCTGGAAAGCTCAGGAAGTACTGTGTAATAAGGAGAAGTGGGAAATTAACAGCAGAAAGAAGAGAAGAAAGAAAAATCTTACCAAGCTAACATAGGAATGGTCTTTGAGTTGGGGAAACTGGACCTGGAGATGGTGCTGAAGGACACTTAAAACAGGGCTGAAGATGAAACTGGGCTCTACTGGAGAGCTAGGGTCAGTGCTGTGGAGTAAGAAAAAGTAGAAAATTAACATAGAAAAGAAGAGAAAAATAAAGGACTACTTTGCTAGCAAAGAGAAGGTGTGAAATTGGGAAAGTAGGAGCTGGAGCTAAGGCTTAGGTGCCCTTCCTCAGGGTCCATTATGTCAGGAGGCTGGAGATAGAAGTAGGCTCTGTTGGAGAACTGGGGTAGTCTTGTGGGGTAAGGAGAAGTGGAAAATTAACAACAAAAATAAAAAATGAAGGGAATAAGAAAAAGCCTACCTTGGATAACAGAGAAAGGGTCTCTGAGATGGGAGAAGCAGAAGCTGGAGATGAGACTCTGTGCCCTGCCTCAGTGTTCTTTAGCCCAGGTGGTGAGAGAAGAAACTGGGCCATGCTAGAGACTGGGAGAAGTCCTTTGGAGTTAGGAGAAGTGGGAAATTAATGTAAGAAAGTAGAAGAGAAAACAAAAGCTTACTTTGTAACAGAGAAAGGGTCTCTGGGATTGGGAAAGCTGGAGGTGGGGCTTGAGCTTGGGCTGGGGTTCCTGACTCAGTTTCCCTTAGGTCTGCAGGCTGGATATGGAAGTGGGCTCTCCTTGAGAGTTAGGGCAGTCTTGTGTTGTAAAGAGAAGTGGAAAATTAACAAGTGAAAGCAGTGAAGAAAATAAATTCTACCTTGCTAACAGAGAAAGGACCTCTGAGTTTGGGGAAGCTGAACCTGGAGCTGAGGCTGGAGTGCCCTGCTTACATGCCACATAGGCCAGAAGGCTAGAAGTGGAAGTTAGGGTCTTTGGATAGCTGGGGTCAGTCCTGTAAGGTAAAGAGAAGGGGGCAATTAACAAAAAACAGAAGCAAAAAAGAAAGCTGACCTTGCTAGCAGAGAGAATATCTCCAGGTTTGGGATAGCTGGAGCTTGAGCTGGACCTGGAGCTGTGGTACTCTCCCTCAATTTCCCTTAGGCCAGCAGGCTGCAGATGGAATCAGACTCTGCTGGAGAGCTGGAAACAGTCTTGTGTGGGAAGATGTGAAAAATTAACAAAAGAAAGAAGAAAAGAGGACTAAAAGTCGACCTTGCTAACAGTAAAAGGGTCTCTGAGGCTGGATAGCTGGAATTTGAGCTGGGGCTGTGGTGCCGTGCCTGAGTCTCTCAGGCCAAGGGGCTGGAGAAGGAATAGAGCTCACCTGGAGAGCTTTGGGTAGCATTGTGAGGAAGGAGAAGTTGAAAATTAGCAAAAGAAAGGAGTGAGAAAAAAAGCCTACATTGTTAACAGAGAAAGGGGCTTTGGGGTTGGGGAAGCTGGATCTGGAGCTGTTGCTGAGGTGCCCTGTCTCAGTGTACCTTAGGCCAGAAGGCTAAGGGGAAAGTGCTTCTGCTGGAAAGTAAGGGGCAGTACAGTAAGATAAAGAGAAATAGGAAATTAACAAGAGAAAGAAGGAAAGAAAAATAAAAGCCTTTCTTGCTAAAAGAGAAAGAGTCTCTGGGCTAAGAATGCTGAAGCTGGAGCTGGGGCCAGTGTGCCCTCCTTTACTGTCTCTTAGGCCCAGGGGCTAGAGATAGAAATGGACTCTGATGGTGACCTGGGGGCTGTCTTGTGGAGTAAGAAGTGGAAAATTATCAAAAGAAATAAGAGAATAAAAAAAAAAAAAACCTACCTTGCTACACTGCTTCTGTGACAGTGAAGCTGGAGCTGGGGCTGAGGTACCTTGCCTTAGTGTCCCTTCTACCCAGGGGGGCGGTAGATATAGAAGAGAGCTCTGCTGGAGAGATGGGGGGCCAGTCCTGTAAGATAAGGAGAAGTGGGAAATTAATGAAAGAAAGAAGAGAATTAAAAAAAAAAAACATTATTCAAAACAGAGAGTCTCTAAGTTTTGAGAATCTAGAACTGGAACTGGGGCTGGAGTGTTCTGCCTCAGTGTCTTTTAGGCAAGAGGGATTGTGATGGACATGGGCTATTCTGGAGAGCTGGGAACAGTCTTGTGCAGTAAGGAGAAATGGGAAATTACAAAAGAGAGAAGAATAGAAGGAGGAAAAAAGTCCAATTTTCTAACAGAGAAAGCATCTCTGGGGTTGGAAAAGCTGAAGCTGGAGCTGAGATGACCTGCATAAGTGTCTCTTGCTAACAGATAAAAATGAGAAAAAAAATTTCTAGGGTTGCGGAATCTGGAGCTGGAGCTGACTTAGGTTGCCCTACAGCAAAGTCCCTTAAGTCAGTGGAATGTATATGGAAGAGAGCTTTACTGGAATACTGAGGACAATCCTGTGTGGTAAGGAAGAGTCGGAAATTAACAACAACAACAGCAACAAAAATATGAGGGAAAAAAATAAACCCTACCATGCTGATAGGGAAAAGGTCTCTTGGGTTGGGAAAGCTGGGACTAGAGCTGGGAATGGGTTGCCCTGTCTCAGTGTCCCTTAGGCCAGTAGGCTGAAGATGGAATTGGGCTCTGCTAGAGAACAGGTGGCAGACTTATGGGGTAAGAAGTGAAAAAATAACAAAAGACAGAAAACAGAATTTAAAAGAAACCTAGCTTGCTAACAGAGAAATGGTCTCTGGGGTTGTGGAAGCTGGGGCTTTGGCCACGTCTGTGATGCACTATCTCAGTGTCCTTTAAACTAGGGGTATAGAGATGGAAGTGGGCTCTTCTGGAGAGCTGGGGGAAATACTGTGTGGTCATAAAATTTGGTTTAAAGGAAAAAAGAAAAGAATAAAAAAAGCTTACCTTGTTAACAAAAGGTCTCTGGGGTTGCAAAAGCTGGAGCTGGAACTGGGGCTGGGATGCCCTGACTCAGTGTCCCTTTGGACAGAAGCCTGGAGATGGAAATGGGCTGTGCTGGAGAGCTGGGGGCAAGAAGTGAAAAATTAACAAAAGAAAGAAAAGAAAAAAGTAAAAGTCTACCTTGCTAACAGATTAAGGGTCTGTGGGCTATGGCAGACAGGAGATGGAGCTTGGGCTGGGGTGCCCTGCCTCATTGTCCCTTAGGCCAGGGACTGAGAGGGAAGTGGGCTGAGCTAGTTAGCTGGGGGAAGGTTGTAGGATAAGGATATGTGGGAAATTAACAAAGAAAAAAGAGGAGGAAAATTAAAAAATCCTACCTTGCTAACAAAGAAGGGGTGTCTAGGGCTGGGAATGCTGGAGCTGGAGCTTGGGTACCCTGCCTCACTGTCCCTTAGGACCAGGGCTGCAGATTGAATTTGGCTCTGCTGGAGATCTGAATGATGTCCTGCCGGGTAAAGAGAAGTGGGAAATTAACAAATAAGAGAAGAGAAGAAAAAAATGTCCTACCATGCGAACAGGGAAAGGAAATTTGGGATGAAGAAAGTAGAGCTGGAACTGGGGCTCTAGTGCCGTGCCTCAGTATCCATTAGGCAAGGGAGCTGGAAATAGAAATGGGCTCAGCTGGTGAGGTGTAAAGTATTACTGGGTAAGGAGAAATGGGAAATTAATAAAATAAAGAAGAAGGGAAAACAAAACAAAACAAAACAAAACTTGCTAGTAAAGAAAGGGTTTCTGTGGTTGGGAAGCCAGAGTTGTAGCTGGGGCTGGGGTGCCATGGCTCAGTGTTTCTTAGGTCAGGGGAATAGAAATGAAAGTGGGCTCTTCTGGAGGCCAGGGTGCAGTATTCTGGGGTAAGAAGTGGGAAATTAACAAAAGAAAAAAGAAAACAGAAAGCCTACCTTGCTAACCTTGAAAGGTTCTCTGAGGTTAGGGAAGCTAGAGCTGGAGTTTTGGCTGGGGTTCCCTGCCTCAGTGTCCCTTAGACCCCAAGCCTGGAAATGGAAGTAGGCTCTTCTGGAATGCTGGGCAGAAGTCCTATGTGTTAAGCAGTAGAAAATTAACAAAAGCAAGAAGAGAAGGAAAAAAAGCCTACCTTGCTAACAGAGAAAGGGTCTCCAGGTGTTGGGAAGCTGGAGCTGAAGTTGGGACTGGGGTGCCCTGCTTCAGTGTCTCTTAGGCCAGGGGGCTGGACATGGAAATGAGTTCTGCTAGAGAGCTGTGGGCAGTCTTGTGGGGTAAGAGGAAGTAGGAAATTAACAAAAGAAAGGAGAGACAAAAAAAAATCTATCTTGCTGTCACAGGATCCTTTAGGTTGGGGATGCTAGCGTTTGAGCTGGGGCTGCGTGCCTTTCCTCAGTGTCCCTCAGGCACTGGGCTCAGGATAGAAGTGGGCTCTGCTGGAGAGCTCGGGGAAGTCCTATAGGGTAAGAAGAAGAGGGAAATTAACAAAAGAAAAAAGAAGGAAAAAAGCCAATCTTGTTACCATAGAAAGGGTCTCTGGGATTGGGAAAGCTGGAACTGTGACTGTGCCTAGGTTGCCCTGCCTCGGTGTCCTTTAGGCCATGGGTTTGGAGTTGGACATAGGCTCTGCTAGACAGATGGGGACAGTCTTGTGGGATAAGCAGAAGTAACAAATTCAAATAAGAAAAAAAAAAATAGAGAAGAAAAAATCCTACCTTGTCTACATAGAAAGGGCCTGGGGTTTGTGAAGCTGAAGCTAGAACTGGGGCTGGTATTGCCTGTCTCAGTGTCTCAGTGTCTCTTAGGCGAGCAGACTGGAGATGGAAGTGGGCTCTACTGGAAAGCTGAAGGCAGTCTTTGCTAACAGAGAAAGGGTTTGGGATTGGGGAAGGTGAAGCTGGGTCTGGGTTGCCCTGCCTCAGTTTCCCCTAAGCTAGCAGGCTGCAAATAGAATTGGGCTCTTCTGGAGAGCTGGGTACTTGCTAAGCAGAGGAAAGGTCTCTGGGATTGGGAAAACTTGAGGTAGAGTTGGTTCTAGGGTTCCCAGCCTCAGTGTCCCTTGGGCCAGGGGGCTGGAGATAGAAGTGGGATCTGCTCTCTTTTTTAGATTTTCTTAGCTTTCCTTGTAGAGGTGTTTGACTTCTTTGGTTAGATTTGTTTCTAGGTATATTATAATTTTGTGATTTTAGTAAATGGGATTACTTTCTTTGCTTCTACCTCATTCTGCTTTTCGTTTGTACATAGAAATGCTATATATATTTTGATTTTGTATCCTGCCATGTTACTGTATTTATTTTTCACTTCTGAAAGTTTATTTGTAGATACCTTTGGGTCTCCTATGTAAACAATCTTTTCATCTGCAAAAAGAGATAATTTCCATTCTTCTTTTCCTATTTGATTGCCTTTTGTTTTATTCTTGAATTATTCCCCCCTCTCTTTTTTTACTGTATAAGGGCTTTGTGTCTTTTTATAGTTTTTATCTCAAGATCTAATTTGTCTGAAATCAGTCTTGTGACTCCAGCCTTTTTTTTTCGGTTTTTGTTTGCATGGAATACCTTTTCCTAGTCCTTTACTATTAGTCTGTGTATGTCTTTATCCATGAAGTATGTTTCTTGTAGGCAAAAGATAGAGAGTTTCTGGGTTTTTCTCTATTTAGTCAGTTTGTGTCTCTTGACGGGCATATATAATCCATCAACATTTAACATTATTATCAATATTTCTGTACTTGTCCCTGTTGTTATGTCAGCCATTTTCTTGGTTGTTTTTTTTGTTCTCTTTTTTCTGTCTGTCTTTATTTTTTCTCATATAACACTCCCTTCAGTACTTCTTGAGGAGATGTGTTGTTATTGGTAAATTCTTTTAAGTTTTGTCTTGGAATTATTTTGTTTTCTTCACATTCTTTACTTACGTTTTTTCTGTTGAGAGGTCCCATGTTCTTCTGTTGGTGGGATAACCTCTTGACATTTCTCTCTTGCCAGTTTTAGAATCTTATCTGCAATCGTGGATCATCTAGCTATAATGTTCTGTGGAAAGAAGCTTCTTGGGTTGATTCTCTTTGGGGTCCTTTCTATTTCTTGGGTCTAGATATATGAATATGTTTATACATTCGGAAAGTTTTCTTCTAGGATTTCATAGACTAGATTATCAATGTACTTACTAGATTTTTCACATTCTGGAATACCAGTTATTTGGATGTTTGGGCATTTAAAGGTAGTTTAGTTTAAAGGCATTCCCTGTATATTATACTCAATTTGAGGTTATTTTTTCATTCTTCTTTTGATCTCTTCTTGCTCAGAGGTTTTGTCTTCCAGATCTGAGATTGTGTCTTCTGCATGATCTAATCTGGTTTGAATACTTTCAAGATTTTGATCTCCTGCATTATCACCTTCAACTCTAGATATTTTTATTCTTGTTTTTTATATGTCTATCTCCTTTCTCCTTTTTTAAGTAATGAAAGAATTTCCTCATTCCTTGGAGTTCAAATTCTCATTTTACTTGTATCTCATATAGTTTTGTCATCATAAGGATTCTGAACTTTTTCTAATATTTTGGTCATTTCTTTTCATTTTTCTATACTGGAGAAGTTACTGTGTTCCCTTATTGGAGATGCATTACTTGGTTCTTCCATCTTTGGAGCTCCTCTCCAATTTCTAGTCATCACATAATACAGACCCTGACTAATTTGTTGGAGTAGGTTTCTCTATCTATGAGCTCATGGGTTTCCCTTTACAGGGAGGTATTTCTGTGCCAATGTATCTCTTCTACAGTATTTGCAACACGGTATCTACAGCATTAGTTTGTACTTCAGATTTATGAAGAGTAGTTTCTCCTTTTTTGCAGCAGGTTGAATTGATGGGTGAGGATTTCTCCGAGCTTCACAGTATTCAGATGTTTGTCTATTATGTACGTAGACCCTCCACAGAGTGTGTGGAGGTCCAACTCCATAATGTGAAAATATGGAAAAGAAAGAGAGAATAGGAAACAGAAAAAATTAAGAGAAAACAAAGAAAAAAGCCAACAAACAGGGAAAAAAATTACATAAAAATATAAAAATTTAAAATGGATTGGATACACTTCAGAGGAATTTATCTTCAAAAAAGACCTTCAAGGCCCTTGTCCAATGTTGGGGTCCGGGGAGAAGAGAGAAAAATTAGTGAGAGATTGAAAAAGGAAAATAGAAAAAAAATTAATTAAAAAAAAGAAAAAAGAGAGACAGAGTCCCTCTACCATTCTAGCTTTTGGGGTTTACAAGGAGAGAGCATTGGCTGGGGCTTCTCAGACATAACATGCCTCAGAGGGTGATGCCTTTGGGAAAGTTCTGCAAATCTCTCTTTTATAGCTTTTTGGGTTTGGTAGGAGATGGGGACTGACTGGAGGCTTATCAGTCATAAAGCTGGTCCCTGAATAAATAGAACCTGCCTAAGATGGAAATTCCTCTAAAAAGGGCTCCAAGCCTCTGTCCTTTCTAGGTTTTAGAGACTGCAATGAGCTAACTAGCTGTGGTCTTCTGAGCCATGACACTGAACCCTGAAATGGGCAGAGTGCACCTCGGAAGGAGATTCCTTCTTTTTAGAAGGTCCCCTGTCCTTTCTAGTTTTCTGAGCTTGGAAGGGGAGCACAGGATGAGTTTTTCTCAGTTATGACACTGGTCCCTGAAATGAGCAGGGTGTACCTTACTTAGATGGAGATACCTTCTGAGACAAGAACAGCATTCTTAAGCTTCTTCCTGCATCCTTTTGCCTGTGCAGGTGTGCTTTGGACTCTCACCTTCTATGCTTCTCTCCCTCCTATTAGTCACCATGGTTCAGGAGCCAAGACAGAAAGAATGAGAGAATGAGCACAGAACTGTGCATCTCAGGCTTCTTGCGGCTCTCTTTTGCCAAGGCAAGCATGCTAAAGTTCCTCTCCTATTCCTTGCTCCTGTTTCATTAGCTCCTGTGGTGTAGGAGCCAGGGGAAGCAATAGAGTGAGTGAGAGCAGGAGGGTAGTGCATCTCAGACTTTTTGCTGTAGCCTCTACCTATGCTGGTGTGCTTTGGGACATTAACCCACCAAGCCCCTACACCATAAGTTCTCACAATGCAAAAGCCAGTTACAGCACACACACTAAGAAAGTTAATGTACAAGGACCATGTATCTCAGATTTATTGCTACTCTTGCCCAAGCAGGTATGATTGGACTCACAGCCCCACATCCTTCTGCTCCTGCACATGGTGCAAGAGCCAATGACAGTAGACATATGAGAGAGTGAGCACTGAAAGACTGTGTCTTAACTTCTTGCCATTGCCTTTTGCCCATGCATGTATTCTTTGAGCACTCCCTCTACACATTCTTCAGACATATAAGCCCCAACACAACAGGAGCCAGGTGGGGTCAGGGAGGAGAGAGAGAGAGAGAGAAGGAGGAGAGATAGAGATCAAAATAAAGGGATGAGGAGAAAGAGAAGGAAAGGAGGAAGAGGGAGGGAGGGAGAGAAGGAGGGGGGGAGAGAGAGAGAAAAGGAAGGGAGGGAGGGAGGGAGGGGAGAAAGGAAGGGAGGAAAGGAGTGAGGGAGGGAGGGAAGGAGGAAGGGAGGATCAGATTTCTTCCTGTTGCTTTCGGCCTGTACAGGTGTTTGCACTTACACTCACACATCCCTCTGCCATAAGTCCCCAAGATGCAGGAGCCAGCAGCAGCAAGGGCAAGAAAGTACAGGAGGATCACATGTCTCAGACTTCTTGCTGATGCCTGCCCTGACAGGTGTACTTTAGAAACTCCTGGACCCATAACCTTATTCCATAAGCACCCATGGTGCAGGAGTCAGATGCAATGATAGAGCATAGAATTGTGTATCTCAGACTTCTTGTTTCTGCCTTTTGCCCTCATAGATGTGTCTTGGGTCCTCCCCTACCATGTGCTCCATCGTGAGTCCTTATGGGTAAGAGTTAGTGTCAGGGGGAGAAAGAGAGAAACTGACTATCTCAAACATCTTCTTTCTGCCTTTTGATTACTCAGATGGTCTGTAGACCCTCCTTCCCATGCCCCTCTGCCATAAGCCTCCACACTTTTTGTTTTTAAGAAAGATATTTATGTTATAAAGTATGTGTACTTGCCAGAGAGTCAGACAGAAAGGAAAACATCACTCCCAAGGGAGATGGTCATGCCACAATCCTTTCTCCTCCATTATCTTCTTGGGATTGTGGGTATATATGTGCACATACCTAGTATGAGTTATAAGACCAGGTCCAGGACTCAAACCCCAGTAAACTATGTGGGAGTCCACCGATATAACCATTATTCCATGTGCTGGTCTCGTATCTAGAAAAACAATTTCATATATGAATTATGTCTCAAAACCATGTAAACCATATGCATATGGTTACTTCTACATATGTTTGTGTGTGGGCAAAGAAACAGAATTTTTTGGAAAGATCATGAGTTTAATGCCTTGAAATCTTCACTTTTTATGGTTGATAGAGATTTTTTAAAAATATAAAATTACATATGGGTGATATGTCAGTTTTAAAAGTACAGAAAGAGGCCAGTAGATGGTGTAATGTATATATCACTGGACTCCAAGGTAGTCAACTATGATTTGAGTCCTGGACCTGGTGGCTTAAATCTCACAGTGGGCACAAGTGCAAATGTGCCCAAACTCCTGAGAAGAGAATGGACAAGTAATCACAGCATGGCATCCCCCTTGGGGAACAGTGGGGTGGTAATAGCTCATGTTTTGTCTCTCCAGCAAAATCACATGCCCTACAGCAAGAATCTCTCTCTCTTGGGACCAACAGTTAGCATAATGGCTATGTCACTGGACTCTGATGTAGTCGACTGTGGTTCAAGTCCCAGACCGGGTGGCTTAAACTCACACAGGGCGTGTGTGCATGCGTGCCCAAGATCCCAGGAGGAGAATGGAGGAGAAGGGCTTGTGGTGTTGCATTCCCTTCTAGGGGGTAATTTCTCACTTTCTGTCTCTCTCTGTCTTTCTCGCAAGCGCACGCACCCTATAGTAAAAACCTCTAAAACAAATCCCTCTTTCTTAAAACAATACAAAACAAAAATGTGTGTGTGTGTGTGTGTGTGTGTGTGTGTGTATCTATGTATATTTTTCAGGAACACGTAGGACACAAGATATGTTTACCTTTACATTTTCTCAACGCTTTTATCGCCTTTTCAAAAAGTTTTTTTTTTAAATGATTATAAAGTAAAAAATGTTTACAAATGTTAGGTAGAATATGAACACACATTTTAAAATGTTTAGTTTTTCTTTTAGGGATGGCCTCATTTCCTAGTGGTTAAGAAAGCCAGATCACATATGGCCAGCCATGTGGTTCAAGTCCTAGAGCTGCAGTTTGAGAAACATTCCGTGTGTGTGTATGTGTGTGTGTTTTCAAAATCCCACCAGGATGGAGAAATAGAGATGGGACTACAAAATTACAACACTCCATGAGGGGTGCTTTTTCATTCTCTGTGCATATGCCTGGCAAACTGAAAAAAAAAAATCATTTTAGGTGCATTTTAAAAGCAAAAAACACCTAAATTAAGTTTTTTATATTTAATGGTGGACAGAAAAGTAACTCATTTTTCTTTCACTAAGACTATAAAGTAATTCAATTTGATGCATGAAAACCAACTTAATAACTTTTAAGTTAGACTATAAAGTCATATAATTAGTTGTCTATGAATGTGGTTTTAATCTAAATTAAGCTATGTTAAATTAAATATATAAGGTACTCTGCAAAGAAAAAAAATAACATCAAATACCTTTACTAAATTTGTTATCCCAAACCTTTTCTCAATTTTGATGACAACACATGGAAATTAACAGTCTTTGTCACTGGTGCTTTATATAAAACAAGTCAGTGAAAGAGGGAGGCTCTTTTACCTCATGTTTTTCCTTAAACAAAAAAGAAAAAAAGAAAGAGTACTAGGTATTGACTTGCTGTTTAATGGAACTGGATACCACATGGTCAAATGCACAATTCAAATTCCAGCCCTGGTGACTTGAGAACACTTTTGGATCATGTGAGTACATCCCCAGAATATCAACAGGATGAAGAAATGGAGGATTGGGCCAGCAGGTGGCATGATGGTTAAGGTGTTGGAATTCCCACATGGCTGGCCATGATTTGAGTCCTGGACCTGGCAGCTTGCTTTCTCACTCTTCTCTCTCCTTCTTTCTCCAGCAAAACTCATGTGAAAAATAATATTAATAATACTAATAAATAAATAATTCTTTAAAAAAAAAGAAATGAAGGATAGAGATTGTGTAACACCCCCGTCAGAAGGGCTTTTGCTCTTACTGTCCATCTCATTGAGTGTATGTGCCCTTGGCAATTAAAAAACATGTTCCAAATACCAACAAATTTCTTAAGTGTTTTCTACAGATTGAAAAAAGTCAGCAATTTCCTAACAACTAATTTTAAGGAAAAGAAAAGACAACTTTTAAATATTCCAGTTAGAGTAATTTTTCTTACCTAGAACAGAAATTCTCAAATTTAAAATATTTCTCATTACTGAACTAGCTTTATTTTGGAATTTTAAACAAGGACTAACATTATAAAACAGTGTACACAGTGGTTCTTAACTGCTCGTTCTCCCAGGCTACATCATTGGGATTTATACATTCCAGCCAAGAATAAACTTAAGGTCATTTGTGTATTCAACCAAATCCAACAGGTTCTTGCTTTCTGGGTCAAAGGCTTCCAACTCTTTGGGGCAAGAGAACAAGATATTTTGTTGAAACCTGTCGGTAAAACTCTACCTCTGCAATTGTGACAATTTCCAAATTTGGAAAGTTGAAGCGAAACCTGCAGAATGGCATTTGCAATTTCTTAAGCACATCGGAAAGCAATAACCAATTTTGCGACCTACAAAATAGAAAGTAAAGTGGTTCAAATTTCTGTTAAAATTAAAAGTTCTCCATCTGAGAAGACTGGCTTGTAGACATAACAAGAGTCACTTATTTCCACTTTAACCTTCCTGCCATTTCTCACTGTATCTGCTTATTGGCCAACATAATCCGTTCAATGTGAGGGGAAGTTTCTACTTCTGGTTTGAGTTACTCTTGCTTCATCTGATATTTTTCCCCTTTTGTTACATAGTTCAGGCATTTTATTTTGCTATTATTCAAAAGTGAGAGAAGACTGGGTCTTTCTAACTTTATTTCTCTGGAGACACACTATTGTCCATTAGACAGCTTAGTTAGGCCTGAGTCAATCCCAAGGCACTAAGCCAAAGGCGTTCTATAATTCTCTTCCAAAAACCAGAGAAATAACATAAAAATTAATACTCTCCAGAAGGAATAAACTTTTCGGATTAATTTATCAAATAATAATCTAACACCTGTTTACATCTTCAGAGAAGCTGATATGATGCCTGTTTTACTGGAAGTTTCTTCCTCTCAGTCATAACAGAAAAAGGCCTGTGAATAATCTTCAGGAAGCTATCCTCCCCATTAGGCCACAGCACTTCGGTTTTACACAGGTGAAAAACCCAATGACTCAGTCTTTGGCATCTCCCACTCCATCCACATTGATGGCAAACATAGCTGTGATTTCAGGAAGACAAGGAGAGTCATAAATGTTTACAGATTTCTGTTTCCTCCCTTTTTTTCCTCAGCCTAGTCATTGATATGTGGGTAATGAGTCTTCCAATAGGTTTTGGGATCTGCAGCAAGTATGGCCACACCATCCACCTGGGCTACCATCTGGGTGGTGACTATTACTGCTACACCGAACTCATCAGCAAGTCCCAGAAACAACAGCAAAATCCTGGCAAAGTGCTCTCTTCCACCATGTAGTCTGCTCTATATAAGGCAATGGCACTGTTTAAAATAAATAGCACAGCTTCACAAGACTCCTCATGGCTCCTGGAAACTAGATATTTCAGGGGACAGGAGAAATGAAGATTTTCTACTCATAATTTAGCCTCCAGCAAGCAAAGCTAACGTGGCAGGAGAGTTGAGCCCTTCCTTCACAAGATTCCTCATGGCCCCTGGGAACTAGATATTTCAGGGGACAGGAGAAATGAAGATTTTCTACTCATAATTTAGCCTCCAGCAAGCAAAACTAATGTGGCGGGAGAGTTGAGCCCTTCCTTCACAAGATTCCTCATGGCTCCTGGGAACTAGATATTTCAGGGGACAGGAGAAATGAAGATTTTCTACTCATAATTTAGCCTCCATCAAGCAAAGATAACATGGTAGGGAGTCCCTCTGGCCTTCTGTCTCTGTCTCTGAGGTCTCTGTCTCTGTCTGCTCCTGTCTCCTCATTTTTTTTTTTTTTGGTAATTTTTCCTTTATACGATTTTTTTAAAGGTAAAGATTTTCTCTGCCTCTCAGCTCCACCTTTTGTTTTGTTAATAATCCCTTCTGTTCCTTCCTCCCAGGCAGGAGAGTTGAGCCCTTCCTTCACAAGGTTCCTCATGGCTCCTGGGAACTAGATATTTCAGGGAACAGGAGAAATGAAGATTTTCTACTCATAATTTAGCCTCCAGCAAACAAAGCTAACGTGATAGGGAGCCCCTCTGGACTCCTGTCTCTGTCTCTGTGTCTCTGAGGTCTCTGTCTCTCTCTATTTTGTGATTTTTTAGAAAAAGAACAGTAATTATATATTTTTTTTATTTTTTGTCTTTTTTTTTACTCTTTTTGTTGTTGTTTCTCTCTCTCTTTTTCATTTTCCTTTTTCTTGTATCTCCACCCAATATCTACTGAATCTTCTGCACCAGCGATCACAAGACAATGGCAAACAGATTCTAGAACACCTCTGTCTGCTTGCTCCTGAACATTGAGGGTTAACTTCAAGAATTTCAAAGAAACACACCATCCATCAGATGACAAGAAATTACTGCCGGAACTCGAGAAATATGAGAAAACGAGAAAATACCTCTCCTCCAAGGGAAAAGAGTAACTCTCCTTCATCCATAAGCAGTTCGGTGAAAGTCATGGAAATGTCAGATAAGGAATTTAGAGCATTCATAATGTCGAAGCTAACAGAGATGGAAGAAAAGAGAGATAATGAACTGCTAAAGAGAAAGGAGAAAGAAGTTGACGAGTTCCAGGAGATGAGGAAATTCTTGCAAGATCTAAAAGAGGAATTACACACTTTACGAAAGACTCAAACGGAACTGCTAGAGATGAAGTCTATTATACAAGAAGTCAAAATCTCCCTTGAAAGTATTAAAAGCAGACTAGATCATTCAGAAAATAGAATCTCAGATGTGGAAGAGAAAATGGCTGGCTTAGAAAACTCCACCAGGAAGACTGAGAAAATGGCCAAAAAATTTGAGAATGATATGCAAGAATTACTGGATACCATCAAACATCCAAATATCCGGATAATTGGCATCCCAGAAGGTGAAGAGACCCATAAGGGCATTGATAATCTATTCCATGCAATCCTACAAGAAAACTTTCCAAACCTAGAGAGGCATTCAAAGATCCAGTCCCAGGAAATACAAAGGACCCCAAATAGAATCAACCCAAGAAGATCTTCTCCAAGACACATTATAGCCAGGTTGACCAAAAACGCAGACAAAGACAAGATACTAAGATTGGCAAGAGAAAAACATCAAGTTACCTACAAAGGACATCCCATCAGGCTAACAGCAGATCTCTCATGGGAAACAATGCGAGCGAGGAGAGAATGGGAAAATATATTCAAAGTGTTACGAGAGAAGCAATTTCAGCCAAGAATACTGTACCCGGCAAGATTATCTTTCAGGTGGGAAGAAAAAACAAGAACATTCTCAGATAAACAAAACCTGAAAGAATTTACCATCACCAGACCAGATCTCCAACAAGTTCTCAAGGGTGTGCTGTATCAAGAAAATTAAACACAGAAGCATGGAAAAAAGAGCCCAAAAACTATGAAAGTGGCCAACTTAATCATAGGGACAAGTCTGGAGTTGAATATTATATCCCAGAATTTAATCAGGAAAATTGAACCACAACAGAAGATAAAAGTACATGAGACTGATAGGTTCATACACCTACCATTTGAACAGAATCCTAACTTGTTTCCTGGCTTTAAGCAAAGTTCCTTGGCACTTCTTTGAGTTAATTAAAACTGGTTTTCTTAGTAGTAATGAGTGAACCCACCATTGAAAGTAGTTAGATTATGTAGGAAATTGTGTGATCAATGCAATGTGGGTGGGAAGGGAATGAAGGACAATTGTAGACACCGGAGGTGGTGTGAGAGGAGGGTGGGAAGGGACAGAGGGTCAGAAAGAGGGGTAAAAGTAATTCTAGGAACTAGTAATGGAAAAGATTTTTGTAATGTGCATGATTGAGTCACTGTACAGTGTGTACTGGATGGGAGATTGCATTTTATATGCTGTGATGAAGCTTAGGGAAGGAATGTAAATTGAGTTACAAAAAAAAGTTTCAGGAAAAAAAAATATATATCTATTCAATGACTGCAGTAGGATATGTAGCCACAGCTAGGTGCTACTTAATAGGATGCGTAAAGTAAGACTTGTGTTCATTGAAATGTGTGTGTCACCTGTGTTTGCTATGAGGGTATTTGGATTGATTAGGGTTTTTGGTGATACAATAAAATGTGAGGAGAAAACAGTATAGAAAGCAAATAGATACCAGAGACAGTGTGGGAGGAGAGTGGGAGATGGCAGAGGGTAAGAGATAGGGAATCAAGGATGGGGGGAAAAAACAAAACATACAGAAGACAAGAAATGGAAGATCATTTGCTGACAATAACATGTTTGTTGATGTGCTTGATTGAGACAATATATAGTGTACTCTGGATGGAAAAAAATAAAATAAAGTAAAATAAAATAAAATAAAATAAAATAAAATAAAATAAAATAAAATAGTACACATCTGGATTCTATCATCATGCCTAATGCTTGATAAAGGAGTTAGGTCCGATGGTCTGTGCTGAATCCTCGAGCTATACTACATTATCTAGGACATTACTGCCAAAGAGACTATTTCTCTCAGCCTCTGCTAGCAGCTGTCCTGGCCTAAAGATTCCCTCAAAGACAACGTATATGGCCTTAAAGAAGCAGAATAAGAAGTCAATAAGAAGCAGAATTTTATCAGTTTTGGTTTCACTAATTTCCTTAATATTTATTAGCTCCTGCTTCAGTGCATAAACAATAGCCTCTACAGGGATGGAATCTGGCCTCTTCCAGTTTTCTCTTATCATTGGCATTTATGCCACATTGCTCTAACCATGAAATAGGTTATGGATCAAAGCTTTCCTCTGCCACTTAAGTATCTGCACTTGCATCAAGCTGCACTTTCATAGCACTACTGACATGCCTCTTCACTCTCTTCAGGGCTGAGTCTCTGCCTATAGCCTACACACCATGTCTGGTAGCCTTCAGAAATTCCACCAAACCCTCACAGGCCACGGTCATGTTGGCATCCACAGGATGTCTCCTCACCCTTTGTGGACCTGCCTTCTAGGTGCTTTCATCATTGCTGGTGTGCCTAATTCCAAATTAGACCCAAGGAACCTGAACATGTATGATATTAGAAATTGTTCTTGGGACCAGCAGTTAGCTAATGGCTATGTTGCTGGACTCCCATGTAGTCAACCGTGGTCTGAGTCCTGTACCCAGTGGCTTAAACTCATTCCAGGCATGTGCGTGTGTGTGCTCAAGATCCCAAGAAGAGAATGGAGAAGAAGGGATTGCAGCATGACCATCCCCCCTTGGGGGTTGAATTCTCGCTTTCTGTCTCTCTGTCTCTGACTTTCTGGGGAGTGCACAAACCCTATAGCAAAAACCTCTTCAAAAAAAGAAAAAAGAAAGAAATTGTTCTCTGTTCAAACTTTGAGAGCTGCTGCCCCATTCCTCTTCATCTGATTTTAAGAGGACATACAGAAAACACATTTTGTTGTATACACAGCAGGAAGAACATCTCAGTGAGCCTCCATATAATTGGTGTTACTGCTAATGAGAACAATTATAGTCCTACTCATCTCTTACCACAATTTGAGTTGTGACTTTTGACATGTCCTTATATACTCACTTAGAAAAGCAAGGTTGTATCAATCCCAGAGGATTAATTGCAAACATATCTTTGATCTTTCAACTTTCCCAATCCTTACTAATTTTAAACACACAAGGGAATCCCTTTTTTTCTATTCACATATATCTACCACATCCTTAATTTCCTTTAGGGGTAATGTTTTTGAGAATGAAGATGTTACATTCCTTATACACACCAAGCAAAACAAGTTTACAATTTTTTTAAACTGCCAGAGGGCAAGGGACAGAGAGAAAGAAAGGTAGAAAGCACCCCCCACTGAGGTGTGATCACGCCATAATTTCTTTTCCTCCATTCTTCCATCCTGTCAGTATTCTTGGCACATATGCATATGTGTCTAGCATGTTTATGTTTTTCAAGCTGGAAAGGCTGTATTCAAACCACATCATCAATCAGATAAGATCTGGCTCCCCTATTAGGTTAGGCAGGCTGGCACAATTTATGATTTCTATTACTAATAAAACTAATGCCTCATGATGGTATAGATAGCAAACGGAACCTGAAGGGGATGTAATCATTAAGTATTTTTGTTAACACACAGTGCAATCTCTTGACATACACAAAAACAGTCCTTTGACAAGGGATTGTTTACTGGGATGCAGTGATTCTTATTTACTTTGGTGATGTTCTCATAAGGATAACTCACACTGTGCTACAAAACCCATGCAATAATTTTTCTAATGCTACATGAGTGGGGTCACTATCAATATACCACAGTACACCTGATATACCCAAGTACATTCCTACAATGATGCATAAGAAAGTTTCCTAAGACTCCTTCTCAAAGGTTATATGGCTATAACTTCCAAGCAGTCAATTTTTCCCCACAATTCCAATAATTTACAACGTCATAGTTTTAGGCTCTGAAATCTTATTTAATTTGGCGATGTTCTCATAAGGATAACTCACATTGTACTACAAAACCCCATAGCCACCAAAATATAATTAATATTTTGCAGAAAAGACCTACTTTATTATAAATAAGATACATTTAGAACTCACTCTCCCACCTTTGTCTATTTAAAGTTTGTTAGTACTGTGACTAATCCAAAAGACATTCCAGCTAGTTTTCTACCAAATAACAGACATGCTTACCTCTGCGAAAGAGACACTTGAATGTTATAATATGGCAAGAGAGGTCTATCTGAAAATTCAAATTCAAACACATTACTGTAAGTCTCATCATTATCATTATCATGCTCTGGTCCTGGAGGGTTTGCCAAGACATTATATCCAGCTTTATTATCTGGTTCTGAGAAGGGGGGGGAGGAAGAAATCAGTCCAGAAGTTCAGCTGTCATAAAATAAAAATCTCTAAATATAAAAAGATTATTTCCTAAAAAATTCAGTTTCTAACACCCACTACCCACCTCCCTTACCCATAATACAGAGAAATGTTCTACAACTCAGTTACTTCCATTAAACTAAAAATAATATTGCTCACCACAGACAGAGTTGCCATAGAACTTCCAAGAGTCATTCACCTCATTCTCACTGTAACCCTGTAGGTCATTTAAATAATCTGGACGGGGAAATTTTGATAAAGTTAGAAAATCTGTTAAAAAAACAAATCAACAAACAAAAATTCATTACATTTATATACATTAAAATTGACCAGTCCCAAAAGGAAATTAAGAAACTTACGAGTGCATCAAAAAGAAAAAATGTTTTGTAGTCAAGTAAACAGAAGAAGTATATACTGAAAACTATAAAACATTACTGAAAGAAAGCAAAGATAAAAAAATTGAAAATGTTAATGAATTAGAAGGTTTACACATTTTTATATTATAAAGATGACAATACTATTCAAATTAATCTACAGATTCTAAACAATCTTTACCAAAATCCCAATGACATATTTGGCAGAAAAAGAAAAACCATCCTAAATTTCAGATGAAATCTTATCACCTGAATAACCAAACAACCTTGAAAAAGAATAAATTCTTAGAACTCACATTTCTTGACTTCAAAACTTACCAAAAAATTACAGTGATCAAGAATGCTTGATAAAATACGACCTCCCTACATGATTAAGACTCTCAGCAAAATTGGCATAGAAGTGACAATTCTTACTGCAATGAATTCCATATATAAAAAACCCATAGTGGGACCAGAAGTTGGCATAACGGCTATGTCACTGAACTCATATGTAGTCGACCATGGTTTGAGCCCTGGACCCCGTGGCTTAAACTCACACTGGGGCGTACGCATGCGTGCCAAGATCCTGAGAAGAAAATGAAGGAGAAGGGATTGCATCATGGCCATCCCTCCTGGAGGATGATTTCTTGCTTTCTGTCTCTGTCTTTCTGTCAAGCATACATGCCCTATAGCAAAAATCTACCCCCCAAAAAAAAGAAATTAAAAAAAACCTGAAATAATACTGAATGGGGAAAACTGAAAGCTTTTTCACTTAAATCAGCAAAAAGTTAAGGCTTCCAACTTTCTCCACTGCTTTTCAATATAATATTGGAAGTCCTAGCAAGTGCAAACAACAACAAAAAAGAAGAAGAAAAGACACTCAAATACAGAAAGAAGTGAAAGTAACCATATTTGCGCATGACATGATTATAAACACAGAAAACCCAAAAGAACACACACAATCTCTTTGAAGTGTTAAACAAATACTTAAAAGTGTCAGGATACACAATCAAAAAACAAATTAAAAAATCTATAGCATTTCTATACACCAACATGAGCAGACTGAGACAGAATTAAAGAAAGCAATCATGTTCACAATAACCAGAAAAAGTATAAGATACATAGAAATAAACCAAACCAGGTAAGTCAGAGACCTTTATAAGAAAAACTATGAAAATAAAAAAAATTAACATAATCAAAATGTCAATTAATATAATAAAATTTCTAATATCATAATTAGTTAATATTACCAGGATTAATCTAATCAAAATGTCAGTTCTGCACAAATTAACCTATTTAATGCAAACCCAGTCAAATTAGCAGAGATTCTTCATGTTATAGGACAAAGGGTCAGAGAATTTATCTAGAATCATAAAAGATCTTGTACTCTCAAAGCAATTCTATGCAAGAGTGAGTAGGAGGCATCTCACTCCCTGAACCTAAAATATATTACAACGTTGTAGAAATTAAAACAGCATCATCCTGGCACAAAAATAGGCATGAAGAACAATGGAACAGAGACCCCAGAAATTAACCCCAAAAAATACAGTCAATGAATTTTTTTTTTTTTTGAGAGGTTTTTCGCTATAGGGCGCGTGCGCTCGCCAGACAGACAGAGAGAGACATAGAGACAGAAAGCGAGAAATCACCCCCCGGGGGGATGGTCACGCCGCAATCCCTTCTCCTCCATTCTCCTCTAGGGATCTTGGGCACACACGCACACGTGCCCGGCGTGAGTTGTAAGCCACCGGGTCTGAGACGTGAACCGCGGTCGACTACGTGGGAGTCCAGTGACATAGCCATTACGCTAACTGCTGGTTCCCAGTCAATGAATTTTTGACAAAGGACATCAGACAATCCAGTGGAGAAAAGAAAACTTCCTTAGCAAATGGTAATGAGTAACTGGGTATCCACCTGCAGGAAGATTAAACTGGACCTCTATATAACAACATTAACAAAAATTAACTTAAAATGAATGAAACATTTAAACCTAAGACCTCAAACTACAAAATTATTTGTAAAAACACAAAGGAAACTCTTGAAGACATTGCAGTAGAGAAATATTCCTTAAACAAGACCCCCCCCCCCAATCACAGAAAATAAGCAACTAAACAAATAGGATTATATTATATTTAAAAATTTCTACACAGCAAAAGAAACAATAATTGAAGTAAATCAACAACCCTCACAATGGGAGAATATATTTGGCAACTATTCCTCAGATAAGGAACTATTACCCAGAATACACAAGAACTCAAACAGCTTACCTGGAGAAAAAATTAAACCCAATTGAAAGATAAGCAAATAAGAGGTCTGACCCTTCCAAATCTCCACGCATCCCCACCGTTCCTCCTCCTTGGACCTCAGGTTGGTTGTCTGGGACGTTAAGGCGAACTCCCACCCCACCCCACCTGCAATCCGGATCGAGCTGGTCAGCAGTTCCGGACACGAGGCAGACTGAGGCTTCAGGCCTGATCAACCTGGTCCTGTCACTCATCTTCTGACCCTTTCCTACTAGCCTGTGGACGCTGAATTTTGGTGATTTAAATTGCACGCCGCACGATTTCTGTTTTTCCATTTTGTTTTTCTTTGCTCTTGGGGTGTTGCTTATTCAGTCAATTGAAGGCTCACCTCTCCTTAGAGCCAGTGAGGACTTTGAGACATCCAGGGTAGTGGCAACAGTTAATGGTAATTGTGAGCAACAGGTAGGCCAAACATAAGGAAAATCATCAGTATTCTAAGCATGTACAACTTTTAACAATCAGGAAGAAACATATAGATTACCTGATGACAAGGAACAATCACAGAGGCTCAAGAAATATGAGCAACCAACAAAAGGCCTCTCCCTCAAGGGAAATCATCAAGCCTACATCACGCACAGTAAATACAATGGACTTTGTGGACATGTCTGGTAAGGAATTCAGAATATCTGTAGGGACCAAACTAACTGAGATGGAAGAGAAAAGAGACAAGGAGCTCCAGGAGATGAGGAAGTCCTTCAATGACTTGAAAGAAGAAACGGATACCTTAAACAAGAACTAGATGGAACTTTTAGGATTGAAGAATGTGATACAGGAAATCAAAACCTCCCTTGAAAGTATTAAAAGTAGGTTAGACCAGGCAGAAGATCAAACCTCTAACGTAGAAGACAAAATATCTGACCTAGAAAAAATATCAAGAAGATTGAGAAAACAACCATGAAAAATGAGGATAATATACGAGGAAAACAGGAAACTATCAAGCACCCCAATATCCGGATAATTGGTATTCCAGAAGAGGAAGAAAATAATAAGGGCCTGGATAATTTATTCCATGAGATCCTGGAAGAAAACTTTCCAAATCTAGAAAGGCATTCAAATATCCAGACCCAGGAAATACATAGGACACTGAGCAGAATCAACCCAAGAAGATCCTCTCCAAGGTACATCATAGCCAGACTGGCAAAAACAACAGACAAAGACAAGATACTAAAGTTGGCAAGAGGGAAACGCCAGGTTACTTACAAAGTTCACCCCATCAGGCTAACATCGGATCTCTCGGCGGAAACAATACAGGAAAACAAAGAATGGGGGGCATAGTAAAAGTGTTGAAGTGAAAAACAATTTCAACGAAGAATACTATACCCGGCAAAACTATCTTTCATATGGGAAAAAAAGATAAAAACATTCTCGAATAAACAAAATTTGAAGGAATTTACCAACTCCAGACCAGCTCCTCAAAAGGTTCTGAAGGGAATACTATACCAGGAAAACTAAAAAATCAGAGACAGTTATACGAGAACAAAAAGCAACCAAGAGAATGGCTCACTTAATGATAGGATCAGGTACAGAAATATCGATAATTACATTGAATGTCAATGGATTAAATTCTCCAGTTAAGAGACATAGACTGGCTGAATGGATAAGAAAACAGAAACCCTCTACCTGTTGCCTACAAGAAACTCACCTTATGGATAAAGACATACATAGACTAAAAGTCAAGGGCTGGAAAAAGATACTCCATGCAAATGGAAATCAAAAAAAGGCTGGAGTAGCGATATTGATCTCAGACAAAATAGATTTCAAGACAAAGACTGTAAGAAGAGACAAAGAAGGGCATTATATAATAGTAAATGGGGTAATCCAGCAAGAAGACATAACCCTTATAAATATCTACGCACCCAACTCAGGTGCACCTAAATATGTGAAGGAAAGACTGCTGGAGCTTAAAGGAGAGATAGGGAGAAATACTGTAATTGTTGGAGATCTCAACACCCCATTATCTCCTATAGACAGATCTTCTAGACAGAAAATAAATAGAGAGATACAGGACTTAAATGATACTATAAATGGAATGGGCTTGACAGATATCTATAGAACTTTCCACCCCACATCCACAACATATAGATTTTTCTCACCCCGACATGGAACCTTTTCAAACATAGATCATATATTAGGACACAAATCAAGCCTTTATAGATTCAAAGGCATAGAAACTGTACCTAGCATCTTCTCTGACCATGATGGAATTAGACTCAAGATTAATTTTAAGACACAACCCCGAAAATACACGAGCACATGGAGACTGAACAACCTACTTCTGAATGACTTCTTCACTATTGAAGAAATTAAGGCTGAAATAAAAAAAATTTATGGAAACTAATGATAATGAGTACACAAGTGTTCAGAATCTATGGAACACAGCAAAAGCAGTCATAAGAGGGAAATTCATAGCAATTAGTGCGCATAAGAAAAGGATAGAAAGATGGCAAGTAGATAACTTATCATCATGCCTCAGAAAATTGGAAAAACAACAACAAACACACCCCCAAAATGCCAGGCAAAAAGAAATAATAAAGGTTTGAGCAGAAAAAAATGAAATAGAAAATAAATGAACCATACAGAAAATAAATGAAAGCAAAAGCTGGTTCTTTGAAAAGATTAACAAGATCGACACACCATTGGCTAGACTGATTAAGAAGAAGAAAGAAAGAAACCAGATTAATCAAATATGTGATGAAACAGGCAATATTACCACAGACATAGCAGAAGTACAAAATATCATTAGAGGATACTATGAGCAACTTTACGCCAACAAACAAGATAACCTGGAGGAGATGGACAAATTCCTGGATGCATATAATCTACCAAGATTGGATCAGGAAGACATAGAGGACCTGAATAGACCCATAACAAGCCAGGAGATTGAATCTGTAATAAATAATCTCCCAACAAAGAAAAAATGGGGAAAACTGTACCTGGCTGAAATAGGGGAGTCTGGCTTGGGGTCCCGGGGCTTGAACTACTGGGGGGCAGTAATCCCTAGAAGATCCTGACACAGAGGTCAAAGATGGGAGTGTGGTGTTGCTGAACTGAGGGAGTTCCTATGTGTTAATAATAAGAGAGGAATTTACAAATGAAAGATGTGGGTTACAGGACAAAGAAAAAAAATTGGATAAAATGTACCTAGCTGAAAGAGGGGAGACTGGCTCGGGGTCCCGGGGCTGGAACTACTGGGGGGCAGTCCTCCCTCGAAGATCATGACCCAGGGGTAGAAGATTGTGAGTGTGGTGTGGATGAACTGAGGGTGTTCCTAGGTGTTAATCAGAAGAGAGAAATTTACAAATGAAAGACGTGGGTAACAGGACAGAGGAAAAACAAGGGGGGGGGGGAATGTACCTGGCTGAAAGAGGGGAGTCTGGCTCAGGGTCCCGGTGCTGGAACTACTAAGGCGCGGTCCTCCCTCAAAGACCCGGGCCCAGGGGTCGAAAGATGGGAGGGTGGTGTGGTTGAACTGAGGGCGTTCCTATGTATTAATCAGAAGAGAAATATTTACAAATGAAAGACGTGGGTAACAGGACAGAGAAAAAAAGGGGGGGGAATTTACCCGGCTGAATGTGCAGAGTCTGGCTCGGGGTCCTGGGGCTGGAATTACTTGGGGGCAGTCCACCCTCGAAGATACTGGCCCATGGGTCGAAAGGTTGTAGTGTGGTGTGGATGAACTGAGGGCGTTCCTATGTGTTAATAAGAGAGAAATTTACAAATGAAAGACGTGGGTAACAGGACAGAGGAAAAAAAAAAGTAAGAAATGTACCTGGCTGAAAGAAGGGAGTCTGGCTTGGGGTCCAGGGGCTGGAACTACTGGGGAGCAGTCCGCCCTCGAAGATCCTGGCTCAGGGGTCGAAAGATGGGACTGTGGTGTGAATGAACTGAGGGCATTCCTATGTGTTAATCAGAAGAGAGAAATTTACAAATGAAAGACATGGGTAACAGGAGAGAGGAAAAAAAACGGGAAAAAATATACCTGGCTGAAAGTGGAGTCTGGCTTGGTGTCCCAGGGCTGGAACTATGTGGGGAAGTCCTTCCTTGAAGATCCTAGCCCAGGGGTCGAAAGATAGCAGTGTGGAGTGGATGAACTGAGGGCGTTTCTATATGTTAATCAGAAGAGAGAAATTTACAAATGAAAAACGTGGCTAACAGGACAGAGAAAGAAAATGAGAAAAAATGTAACTAGCTGAAAGAGGGAGTCTGGCTTGGGTTCCCCTGGTTAGAACTACTGGGGGGGCAGTCCTCCCTCGAAGATCCTGGCCCTGGGGTCGAAAGATGGGAGTGCGGTGTGGATGAACTGAGGGTGTTCCTATGTGTTAATCAGAAGAGAAATATTTACAAATGAAAGACGTGGGTAACAGGACAGAGAAAACAAAGGGGGGGGGGGAAATTTACCAGGCTGAAAGAGAGGAGTCTGGCTCGGGGTCCGGGGCTGGAATTTCTGGGGGGCAGTCAGTCCTCGAAGATAATGGCCCAAGGGTCTTAAGATTGTAGTGTGTTGTGGATGGACTGAGGGTGTTTCTATGTGTTAATCAGAAGAGAGAAATTTACAAATGAAAGACGTGGGTAACAGGACAGAGATATAAAAATGGGAAAAAATGAACCTGGCTGAAAGAGGGGTTTCTGGCCTGGGCTCCCGGGGCCAGAACTACTGGGGAGCAGTCTTCCCTCGAAGATCCTGGCCCAGGGGTCGAAAGATGTGAGTGTGGTGTGGATGAACTGAGGACATTCCTATGTGTCAATCAGAAGAGGGAAATTTACAAATGAAAGACGTGGGTAACAGGACAGAGGGAAAAATATGAGAAAAAATGTAAATGGCTGAAAGAGGGGAGTCTGGTGTGGGATCCCAGGGCTGGAACTACGGGGGGCAGCCCTCCATCGAAGATACTGGCCCAGGGGTCGAAAGATGGGAGTATTATGTGGATGAATTGAAGGCGTTCCTATGTGTTAATCAGAAGAGAGAAATTTACAAATGAAAGACGTGGGTAACAGGTCAGAGAAAAGAAAATGGGAAATAATGCACCTGGCTGAAAGAAGGGAGTCTGGCTTGGCGTCCCGGGACTGGAAATACTGGGGGCAGTCTTCCCTCGGTGATCCTGGCCCAGGGGTCAAAAGATGGGAATGTGGTGTGGATGAACTGAGGACATTCATAAGTTTTAATCAGAAAGAGAAATTTACAAATGAAAGACGTGGGTAACAGGACAGAGAAAAAAAAGGGGCGGGGGAAATGTACCTGGCTGAAAGAGTGGAGTCTAGCTTGGGGTCCTGGGGCTGGAAATACTGGGGGACAACCTCCCTCAACGATCCTGGCCCAGGGGTCAAAAGTGGGAGTGTGGTGTGGATCAACTGAGGGCGTTCCTACGTGTTAATAAGAGAGGAATTTACAAATGAAAGACGTGGGTTACAGGACAGAAAAAAGAAAATGGGGGAAAATGTACCTGGCTGAAAGAGGGGAGTCTCGCTCAGGGTCTCGTGGCTGGAACTACTGGGGGACAGTCCTCCCTCGAAGACCGTGTTGCAGGGGCGAAAGATGGGAGTGTTTTGTGGATGAACTGAGGACGTTCCTATGTGTTAATCAAAAGAGAGATATTTACAAATGAAAGACGTTGGTAACAGGAGAGAGAAAAAAAAAGGAGGGGGGCAGAAATGTACCTGGTTGAAAGAGGGGAGTCTGGCTCGGGGTCCCAGTGCTGGAACTACTGCGGGGCAGTCCTCCCTCGAAGATCCTGGCCCAGGGGTCGAAAGATGGGAGTGTGGTGTGGATGAACTGAGGGCGTTCCTTTGTGTTAATCAGAAGAGGGAAATTTACAATTGAAAGACGTGGGTAACAGGACAGAGAAAAAAAATGGGTAAAAATGTACCTGGCTGAAAGAGGGGAGTATGGCTCGGGGTCCCGGGGCTGGAACTGCTGGAGGGCAGTGCTCCCCTGAATATCCTGGCCCAGGGTTCAAAAGGTGGGAGTGTCGTGTTGATGAACTGAGGGCGTTCCTATGTGTTAATAGGAAGAGAGAAATTTACAAATGAAAGAGGTGGGTTACAGGACAGAGAAAAAAAAATGGGATACTGTACCTGGCTGATAGAGGGGAGTCTGGCACTGGGTACCGGGGCTGGAACTACTGGGGGGAAGTCCTCCCTCGAAGATCCTGGCCCAGGTGTCGAAAGATGGAAGTGTGGTGTGGATGAACTGTGGGCATTCCTATGTGTTAATCAGAAGAGGGAACTTTACAAATGAAAGACGTGGTTAACAGGACAGAGAAAAAAAAGGGGGGGAATTATGTACCTGGCTGAAAGAGGGGAGTCGGGCATGGGGTCCCGAGGCTGGCACTCCTCGGGGGCACTGCTCCCTCGAAGATCCTGGACCAAGGGTCGAATGATAGGAGTGTGGTGTGGATGATGTGAGGGCGTGCCTATGTGTTAATCACAAGAGAGAAAATTACAAATGAAAGACGGGGGTAACAGGACAGAGAAATAAAAGGGGGGAAATATGTACCTGGCTGAAAGAGGGGAGTCTGGCTCAGGGTCCCGAGCCTGGAACTACTGGGGGCAATCCTCCTTCTACGATCCTGGCACAGTGGTCGAAAGATGAAAGTGTGTTGTGGATGAACTGAGGGCGTTCCTATGTGTTAATCAGAAGAGAGAATTTTACAAATGAATGACGTAGGTAACAGGAGAGAAATAAAAATGGGAAAAAATGTACCTGGCTTAAAGAGGGGAGTCTAGCTCAGGGTCCCGAGGCTGGAACTACTGGGGGGCAATCCTCCCTCGAAGACCCTTGCCCAGGGGTTGAATAATGGGAGTGTGGTGTGGATGAACTGAGGGCGTTCCTATGTGTTATTCAGAAGAGAGACATATACAAATGAAAGATGTGGTTAACAGGAGAGGGGAAAAATAAGGGAGGAAAAATGTACCTGGCTGAAAGAGGGGACTCTGGCTCGGGGGTCCCGGGGCTAGAACTACTGGGGGGAAGTCGTCCCTCGAAGATCCTGGCCCAGGGGTCGAAAGATGGGAGTGTGTTATGGATGAACTGAGAGCATACCTGTGTGTTAATCAGAAGAGAGAAATTTACAAATGAAAGACGTGGGTAACAGACAGAGAAAAAAAAAAGGTGGGAAATATGTACCTGGCTGAAAGAGTGGAGTCTGACTCGGGGTCCTGGCGCTGTAACTCCTGGGGGGCAGTCCACCCTCGAAGATCCTGGACCAGGGGTTGAAAGGTAGGAGTGTGGTGTGGATGATGTGAGGGCGTTTCTATGTGTTAATCAGAAGAGAGAAATTTACAAATGAAAGACGTGGGTAAGAGGACAGAGAAAAAAATGGGGGAAAAATGTACCTGGCTGAAAGAGGGGAATCTGGCTCAGGGTCCCGGGGCTGGAACTACTGAGGGGCTATCCTCCCTCGTAGATCCTGGCCCAGGAGTAGAAAGATCAAAGTGTGGTGTGGATGAACTCAGGGCGTACCTATGTGTTAATCAGAAGAGAGAAATTTACAAATGAATGACGTGGATAACAGGACAGAGAAAATGAATGGGAAAAAATGTTCCTGACTGAAAGAGGTGAGTCTCGCTTGGGGTCACAGGGCTAGAACTACTGGGGGGCAGTCGTCCCTCGATGATCCTGGCCCTGGGGTCGAAAGATGGGAGTGTGGTGTGGATGAACTGAGGGCGTTCGTTTGTGTTAATCAGAAGAGAGAAATTTACAAATGAAAGACGTGAGTAAGAGGACAGACCAAAAAAAGGGGGTGGGAAATGTACCTGACTGAAAGAGGGGAGTCTGGTTTGGGGTCTGGGGCTGGAACTACTGGGGGGCAGTCCTCCCTCTAAGATCCTAGCCCAGGGGTCGAAAGATGGGAGTGTGGTGTGGATGAACTGAGGGCATTCCTCTGTGTTAATAAGAAGAGAGGAATTTACAAATGAAAGAAATGGGTTACAGGACATAGAAAAAAATGGGAAAAAATGTACCTGGCTAAAAAGGAAAGTCTGGCTCATGGTCCCGGGGCTTGAACTACTGGGGGGCATTACTCTCTTGAAGATCCTGGCCCAGGGTTGAAAGATGAAAGTGTGGTGCAGATGAACTGAGGGCGTTCCAAAGGCTTAATCAGAAGAGAGAAATTTACAAGTGAAAGATGTGGGACACAAGACAGAGAAAAAAAATGGGAAAAAATGTACCTGGCTGAAAGAGGGGAGTCTGGCTTGGGGTCACGGGGCTTGAACTACTGGGGAGTAGTCCTACCTCGAAGATCCTGGCCCAGGGGTCGAAAGTTGGGAGTGTGATGTTGATGAACTGAAGGCGTTCCTATGTGTTAATAAGAAAAGAGGAATTTGCAAATGATAGACGTGGGTTACAGGACAGAGAAAAAAAATGGGAAAAAACGAACCTGGCTGAAAGAGGGGAGTCTGGCTCGGGGGTACCGGGGCTGGAACTACTGGGGGGCAGTCCTCCCTCGAAGATCCAGGCCCAGGGGTCGAAAGATGGGAGTGTGGTGTGGATGAACTGAAGGCGTTCCTATGTGTTAGTCAGAAGAGAGAAATTTACAAATGAAAGACGTGGGTAAGAGGATGGAGGAGAAAAAAGGGGGGGAGAAATGTACCTGGCTGAAAGAGGGGATTCTGGCTCGGGGGTCCCGGGGCTGGAACTACTGGGGGGCAGTCTTCCCTCGAAGATCCTGGCCCAGGGGTCGAACGATGGGAGTGGTGGTGTGGATGAACTGAGGGCATTCCTATGTGTTAATCAGAAGAGAGAGATTTACAAATGAAAGACGTGGGGAACAGGACAGGGAAAAATAAGGGAGGGAAAATATACCTAGCTGAAAGAGGGGATTCTGGCTCGTTGTCCTGGGACTAGAACTACAGGGGGGCATTCCTCCCTCAAAGATCCTGGCCCAGGGGACAAAATATGGGAGTGTGGTGTGGATGAACTGAGGGCACTGCTATGTGTTAATCAGAAGAGAGAAATTTACAAATGAAAGACGTGGGTAACAGGACAGAGAAAAATAAAAAAGGGAATAATGTACCTGGCTGAAAGAAGACAGTCTGGCTCAAGGTCCCGGGGCTGGAACTACTGGGGGGCAGTACACTCTCAAAGATCCTGGCCCAGGAGTCGAAAGATGGAAGTGTGGTGTGGATGAACTGAGGGCGTTCCTATGTGTTAATCAGAAGAGAGAAATTTACAAATGAAAAACGGGGGTAACAGGACAGAGAAAAAAAAGGGGGGGGAATATGTACCTGGCTGAAGTGGGGAGTCTGGCTTGGGTTCCCGGGGCTGGAACAACTGGGGGGCAGTCCTCCCTCAAAGATCCTGGACCAGAGGTCGAAAGACGGGAATGTGGTGTGGATGAACAGAGTATGTTCCTATGTGTTAATCAGATGACAGGAATTTGCAAATGAAAGACGTGAGTTACAGGAGAGAAAAAAAAATGGGAAAAAAATGTACCTGACTGAAAGAGTGGAGTCCGGCTTGAGGTCCCGGGGATGGAACCCCTGGGGGGCAGTACTCCCTCGAAGATCCTGTCCCAGCGGTCGAAAGATGGGAGTGTGGGGTGGATGAACTGAGGGCGTTCCTATGGGTTAATAAGAAGAGAGAAATTTACAAATGAAAGACGTGGGTAAAAGGACAGAGAAAAAAAAGTGGAAAAAATGTACATGACTGAAAGAGGGGAGTCTGGCTTGGGGTCCCAGGGCTGGAACTCCTTGGGGGGCAGTCCTCCCTCGAAGATCCTGGCCCAGGGGTCAATAGAAGGAAGTATGGTATGGATGAACTGAGGGCGTTCCAATATGTTAATCAAAAGACAAAAAATTTACAAATGAAAGACGTGGGTAACAGGACAGAGGAAAAAAATGGGGAAAAAAATATACCTCGCTGAAAGAGGGGAGGTCGGGCCTGAGGTCCCGGGGCTGGAACTACTGGGAGTCACTCCTCCCTCGAAGATCCTGGCCCAAGGGTCGAAAGATGGGAGTGTGGAGTGGATGAACTGAGGCGTTCCTATGTGTTAATCAGAAGAGAGAAATTTACAAATGAAAGACGTGGGTAACAGGACAGAGGGAAAAAAATGGAAAAATTGTACCTGACTGAAAGAGGGGAGTCTGGCTTGGGGTCCCAGTGCTGGAACTACTGAGGGGCAGTCCTCCCTCGAAGATCCTGGCCCAGGGATCGAAAGATGGGAGTGTGGTGTGGATGAGCTGAGGGCATTCCTATATGATAATTAGAAGAGAAAAACTTACAATGAAAGACGTGGTTAACAGTACAGAGAAAAAAAAATGGGAAAATATGTAACCTGGCTGAAAAGATGGGAGTCTGGCTTGTGGTCCCAGGGCTGGAACTACTGGGGGCCAGTCCTCCCTCTAAGATCCTGGTCCTGGCGTCGAAAGATGTCAGTGTGGTGTGGATGAACTGAGGGCGATCCTATGTGTTATTCGGAAGAGAGAAATTTACAAATGAAAGACATGGGTAACAGGACAGAGAAAAAAAAAGGGGGGGGTAATGTACCTGGCTTAAAGAGGGGAGTCCGGATTGGAGTCCCGAGGCTGTAACTGCTTGGGGGCAGTCCTCCCTCAAAGATCCAGGCCCAGGGGTCTAAAGATGGGAGTGTGGTCTGGATGAACTAAGGGCGTTCCTATGTGTTAATCAAAAGAGAGAAATTTACAAATGAAAGATGTTGCTAACAGGAGAGAGAAAAAAAAAGGTGGGGGGAAATGTACCTGGTTGAAAGAGGGGTCTGGCTCGGGGTCACGGGGCTGTAACTACTGGGGGGGCAGTCCTCCCTCGAAGAACCTGGGCCCAGGGGTCGAATGATGGGAGTGTGGTGTGATGAACTGAGGGCGTTCCTGTGTGTGAAATCAGAAGAGAGAAATTTAAAATGAAAGATGTGGGTAACAGGACAGAGAAAAAAATGGATAAATATGTACCTGACTGAAAGAGGGGAGTATGGCTCGGGGTCCCAGGGCAGGAATTACTGGGGAGCAGTCCTCACCCAGATATCCTGGCCCAGGGTTCAAAAAATGGGAGTGTCGTGTGGATGAACTGAGGGCGTTCCTATGTGTTAATCAGAAGAGAGAAATTTACAAATGAAAGACATGGCTTACAGGACAGGGAAAAAAACATTAGATAATGTACCTGGCTGAAAGAGGGGAGTCTGGTTCTGGGTCCCGAGGTTGGAACTACTGGGGGAAGTCCTCCCTCGAAGATCCTGGCCCAGGTATCGAAAGATGGAAGTGTGGTGTGGATGAACTGTGGCATTCCTATGTGTTAATCAGAAGAGAGAACTTTACAAATGAAAGACGTGGGTAACAGGACCGAGAAAAAAAAAAGAGGGGGAATTATGTACCTGGCTGAAGGAGGGGAGTCTGGCTTGCGGTTCAGGGCTTGAACTACTGGTGGTAGTCCTCCCTTGAAGATCCTGGCCCACGGTTGAAAGTTGGGAGTGTGATGTTGATGAACTGAGGGCGTTCCTATGTTTTAATAAGAAGAGAGGAATTTACAAATAAAGACATGGGTAACAGGACACAGAAAAAAAAAGGGGGGGAAGAATGTACCCTGCCTGGAAGAGGGGATTCTGGCTCGGGGTCCCGGGCTGGCACTACTGCGGGTGCAGTCCTCCCTCCAAGATCCTGGCCCATGGGTCGAAAGATGGGAGAGTGGTGTGGATGAACTGAGGGGCATTCCTATGTGTTAATCAGAAGAGAGAAATTTACAAAAGAAAGATGGGGGGTAACAGGAGAGAGAAAATAAAGGGTGGGGAAATGTACCTGGCTGAAAGAGGGGAGTCTGGCTCGGGGTCCCAGGGCTGGAACTACGGGGGGGAGCAGTCCTCCCTCAAAGATCCTGGCCCAGGGGTTGAAAGATGGGAGTCTGGTGTTGATGAACTGAGGGCGTTCCTATGTGTTAATCAGAAGAGGGAATTTTAAAAATGAAAGAGGTGGGGAACAGGACAGGGAATAAAAAAGGGAGGGAAAATGTACCTGGCTGAAAGAGGGGAGTCTGGCTCGGGGTTGCGGGCCTAGAACTACTGGGGGGCAGTCCTCCCTTGAAGATCCTGGCCCAGAGGTAGAAAGATCAGAGTGTGGTGTGGGTGAACTGAGGAAGTTCCTATGTGTTAATAAAAAAAGAGGAATTTACATATGAAAGACGTGGGTTACAGGACAGAGAAAAAAAATGGGAAAAAATGTACCTGTCTGAAAGAGGGGAGTCTGGTTTGAGGTCCCGGGGCTGGATGTACTGGGTGGCAGTCCTCCCTCGAAGATCCTGGCCCAGGGGTCGAAAGATAGGTGTGTGGTGTGGATGAACAGAAGGCGTTTCTATGTGTTAATCAGAAGAGAGAAATTTACAAATAAAAGACGAGGGTAACAGGACAGAGAAAAAAATGGGAAATAATGTACCTGGCTGAAAGAGGGGGAGTCTGGCTCGAGGTCCCGGGGATGGAACTACTGGGGGGCAGTCCTCCCTCATAGATCCTGGCCCAGGGGTCGAATGATGGGAGTGTGGTGTGGATGATCTTAGGGCATTCCTATGTGTTAATCAGAAGAGGGAAATTTACAAATGAAAGACGTGGGTAACAGGACAGAGAAAAAAAAGGGGGGAATATGTACCTGGTGAAAGAGGGGAGTCTGGTTCGGGGTCCCGGGGCTGGCAATCCTGGGGGGCAGTCCTTCCTCGAAGATCCTGGAACAGGGGTCGAAAGGTAGGAGTTTGGTGTGGATGATGCGAGGGGCATGCCTATGTGTTAATCAGAAGAGAGAAATTTACAAATGAAAGACGTGGGTAACAGGACAGAGAAAAAAAAGGGGGGGGGGAAATGTACCTGGCTGAAAGAGGGGAGTCTGGCTCAGGGTCTCAGGACTGGAATTACTGTGGGCAGTCCTCCTTCTAAGATCCTGGCACAGTGGTCGAAAGATGAAAGTGTGGTGTGGATGAACTGAGGGCTTTCCTATGTGTTAATCAGAGGAGAGAGATTTACAAATGAATGACGTGGGTAACAAGCCAGAGGAAAAAAATGAGAAAAAATGTACCTGGCTAAAAGAGGGGGTCTGGCTCAGATACCTGGGGTGGAACTACTGGGGGACAGTCCTCCCTCGAAGATGCTGGCCCAGCTTCGAAAGATGAAAGTGTGGTGAGGATGAACTAAGGGCATTCGTATGTGCTAATAAGAAGAGAGAAATTTACAAATGAAAGACATGGGTAACAGGATAGAAAAATAAAATGGGAAAAAATGCACCTGGCTGAAAAAGGGGAGTCTGCCGTGGGGTCCCAGGGCTTGAACTACTGGGGGGCAGCCTCCCTCGAAGATCCAGGCCCAGGTGTCGAAAGATGGGAGTGTGGTGTGGATGAACTGAAGGCGTTCCTATGTGTTAGTCAGAAGAGAGAAATTTACAAATGAAAGATGTGGGTAACAGGACAGAGAAAAAAAAGGGGGTGGGGAAATTTACCTGGAGGAAAGAGTTGAGTCTGGCTCAAGGTCCTGGGGCTAGAACTACTGGGGGCAGTCCTCCCTCCAAGATCGTGGCCCAGGGGTTGAAAGATGGGAGTGTGGTGTGGATGAACAGAGGGCGTTCCTATGTGTAATCAGAAGTTAGAGATTTACAAATGAAAGACGTGTGGAACAGGACAGGGGAAAAAAAAGGGAGGGAAAATGTACCTCGCTGAAAGAGGGGTTCCGGCTCATTGTCCCGGGGCTAGAACTACTGAGGGGCATTCCTGCCTCAAAGATCCTGGCCCAGGGGTCAAAATATGGGAATGCGGTATGGATGAACTGAGGGCACTGCTATGTGTTAATCAGAAGATAGAAATTTACAAATGAAAGACGTGGGTAACAGGACAGACAAAAAAAAAAAAAAAAAAGGGAATAATGTACCTGGCTGAAAGAGGAGAGTTTGGCTCGAGGTCCCAGGGCTAGAACTACTGGGGGGCAGTACTCTCCTGAAGATCCTGGCCCAGGAGTCGAAATATGAAAGTGTGGTGTGGATGAACTGAGGGCGTTCCTATGTGTTAATCAGAAGAGAGAAATTTACAAATGAAAGACGTGGGTAACAGGACAGAGAAAAAAAAGGGGGAAATATGTACCTGACTGAAAGCGGGGAGTCTGGCCTGGGGTCCCGGGGCTGGAACAACTGGAGGGCTGTCCTCCCTCGAAGATCCTGGACCAGGGGTCGAAGGCAGCAGTGTGGTGTGGATGATGTGAGGGCGTTCCTATGTGTTACTCAGAAGAGAGAAATTTACAAATGAAAGACATGAGTAGTAGGACAGACAAAAAAAAAAGGGGGGGGGGGGAAGGTACCTGGCTGAAAGAGGGGAGTCTGGTTCGGGGTCCGTTGGCTAGAACTACTGGGGGGCAGTCCCCCTCGAAGATCCTGGCCAGGGGTCGAAAGATGGGAGTGTGGTGTAGATGAACTGAGGGCATTGCTATGTGTAAATCAAAAGAGAGAAATTTACAAATGAAAGATGTGGGTAACAGGACAGACAAAAAAAAAAAAATGGGAAAAAATGTACCTGACTGAAAGAGGGCATTCTGGCTTGGGGTCCCGGGGCAGGAAATACTGGTGGGCAGTCCTCCCTCGAAGATCCTTGGCCCAGGGGTCGAAAGATGGGAGTGTGGTGTGGATGAACTAAGGGCATTCCTATGTGTTAATCAGAGGAGAAAAATTTACAAATGAAAGAAGTGGGTAACAGGACAGAGAAAAAAAATGGGAAAAAACGTACCTGGCTGAAGAGTGGAGTCCAGCTTGAGGTCCTGGGGATGAAACTCCTGGGGGGCAGTTCTCCCTCGAAGATCCTGGCCCAGCGATCGAAATATGGGGGTATGGGGTGGATGAACTGAGGGCATTCCTATGTGTTAATAAGAAGAGAGAAATTTACAAATGAAAGACTTGGGTAACAGGACAGAGGGAAAAAAAGTGGATAAAATGTACATGGCTGAAAGAGGGGAGTCTGGCTTGGGGTCCCAGGGCTGGAACTACTTTTGGGGCAGTCCTCCCTTGAAGATCCTGTCCCAGGGGTCGAAAGATGGCAGTGTGGTTTGGTTGAACTGTGGGCGATCCTATGTGTTATTCAGAAGAGAGAAATTTACAAATGAAAGACGTGGGTAACAGGACCGAGAAAAAAGAAGGGAGGGGGGAAATGTACCAGGCTTAAAGAGGGGAGTCCGGCTTGGGGTACTGAGGCTGTAACTACTTGGGTGCAGTCCTCCCTCGAAGATCCTGGACCAGGGGTCGAAAGATGGGAGTGTGGTGTGGATGAACTGAGGGTGTTCCTATGTGTTATTCAGAAGAGAGAAATTTACAAATGAAAGATGTGGGTAACAGGACAGAGAAAAAAAAAGGGGGGGAAATGTACCAGGCTGCAAGAGGTGAGTCTGGCTCGGGGTCCCGGGGCTGGAACTACTGGGGTGCAGTCCTCCCTCGAAGATCCTGGCCCAGGGGTCGAAAGGTGAGAGTGTGGTGTGGATGAACTGAGGGAGTTTCTATGAGTTAATCAGAAGACAGAAATTTACAACTGAAAGACGTGGATAACAGGATAGAGAAAAAAAAAGAGGGGGAAAATGTAACTGGCTGAAAGTGTTGAGTCTGGCTCAGGGTCCCAGGCCTGGAACTACTATTGGGCAGTCTTCCCTCAAAGATCCTGGCCCAGGGGTAGAAAAATGGGAGTGTGGTGTGGATGAACTGAAGTCGTTCCTATGTGTTAATCAGAAGAGAGAAATTTACAAATGAAAGACGTGGGTAACAGGACAGAGAAAAAAATGGGAAAAAATATACCTGGCTGAAAGATTGGAGTCTGGCTTGAGGTCCCAGGGCTGGAACTACAGGGGGGCAGTCCTCCCTCGACGATCCTGGCCCAAGGGTCAAAAGATGGGAGTGTGGTGTGGATGAACTGATGGCGTTCCTATGTGTTAATCAGAAGAGAGAAATTTACAAATGAAAGACGTGGGTAACAGGATAGAGTAAAAAAATGCAAAAAAATGTAGCTGGCTGAAAGAGGGGTCTGGCTTGGAGTCCCAAGTCTGGAACTAGTGGGGAGCAGTCCTCCCTCCAAGATCATGGCCCATTGGTCAAAAGGTGGGAGTGTGGTGTGGATGAACTGAGGGAGTTCCTGGCTGAAAGAGGGGATTCCGGCTGGGTTTCCTGGGGCTGGAACTACTGGGGGGCAGTCCTCCCTCTAAGATCCTCGCCCAGGGGTCAAAAGATGGGAGTGCTGTGTGGATGAACTGAGGACGTTCCTGGCACAAAGAGGGGAGTTTGGCTTGGAGTCCCAGGGCTGGAACTAATGGGGGACAGACCTCCCTCAAAGATCCTGTCCCTGGGGTCGAAAGATGGGAGTGTCGTGTGTGAACTGAGGGTGTTCCGATGTGTTAATCAGAAGAGAGAAATTTGCAAATGTAAGACGTGGGTAACAGGACAGAGAAAAAAGAAAGTGGGGGAAATGTACCTGGATGAAAGAGAGGAGTCTGACTCGGTCCCGAGGCTGAAACTACTGGGGCGTACTCCTTCCTAGAAGATCTTGGCCCAAGAGTCAAAATATGTGAGTGTTGAGTGTGAACTGAGGTCGTTCCTATGTGTTAATCAGAAGACAGAAATTTACAAATGAAAGACGGGTGTAACAGGACAGAGAAAAAAAAAGGGGGGGGAAATGTACTTGGCTGAAAGAGGGGAGTCTGGCTCGCGTCCCGGGGCTTGAACTCCTGGGGGGCAGAACTCCCTCGAAGATTCTGGCCCAGGGGTCGAAAGATGGGAGTATGGTGTGGCTGAACTGAGGGAGTTCCTATGTGTTAATCAGAAGAGAGAAATTTACAAATGAAAGACGTGGGGAACAGGACAGGGAATAAAAAAGGGAGGGAAAATGTACCTGGCTGAAAGAGGGGATTCTAGTTCGGGGTCCTAGGGCTGGAACTACTGGGGGGGCAGTCCTCCCTCAAAGATCCTGGCCCAGGGGTCGAAAGATGGGAGTGTGTTGTGGATGAACTGAGGGCATTGCTATGTGTAAATCAAAAGAGAGAAATTTACAAATGAAAGATGAGGGTAACAGGACAGAGAAAAAAAGGGGGGGGGGGGAATGTACCTGGCTGAAAGAGGGGATTGTGGCTCAGGGTCCCAGGGCTGGAACTACTGGGGGCAGTACTCCATCGAAGATCCTGGCCCAGGGGTCGAAAGATGGGAGTGTGGCGTGGATGGACTGAGGGCGTTCCTATGTTAATCAGAAGAAAGACATTTACAAATGAAAGACGTGGGTAACAGGACAGACAAAAAAAAAAAAAAATGGGAAAAAAATGTACCTGACTGAAAGAGGGCATGCTGGCTCAGGGTCCCGGGGCTGGAACTACTGGTGGGCAGTACTCCCTCGAAGATCCTTGGCCCAGGGGTCGAAAGATGGGAGTGTGGTGTGGATGAACTAAGGGCATTCGTATGTGTTAATCAGAAGAGAAAAATTTACAAATGAAAGACGTGGGTAACAGGACAGAGAAAAAAAATGGGAAAAATTGTACCTGGCTGAAAGAGTGGAGTCCAGCTTGAGGTCCTGGGGATGAAACTCCTGGGGGGCAGTTCTCCCTCGAAGGTCCTGACCCAGCGGTCGAAATATGGGGGTGTGGGGTGGATGAACTGAGGGCATTCCTATGTGTTAATAAGAAGAGAGAAATTTACAAATGAAAGACTTGGGTAACAGGACAGAGGGAAAAAAAGTGGATAAAATGTACATGGCTGAAAGAGGGGAGTCTGGCTTGGGGTCCCAGGGCTGGAACTACTTTTGGGGCAGTCCTCCCTTGAAGATCCTGTCCCAGGGGTCGAAAGATGGCAGTGTGGTTTGGATGAACTGTGGGCGATCCTATGTGTTATTCAGAAGAGAGAAATTTACAAATGAAAGACGTGGGTAACAGGACCGAGAAAAAAAGAAGGGAGGGGAGAAATGTACCAGGCTTAAAGAGGGGAGTCCAGCTTGGGGTACCGAGGCTGTAACTACTTGGGGGCAGTCCTCCCTCGAAGATCCTGGACCAGGGGTCGAAAGATGGGAGTGTGGTGTGGATGAACTGAGGGTGTTCCTATGTGTTATTCAGAAGAAAGAAATTTACAAATGAAAGATGTGGGTAACAGGGCAGAGAAAAAAAAACGGGGGGAAATGTACCAGGCTGCAAGAGGTGAGTCTGGCTCGAGGTCCCGGGACTGGAACTACTGGGGTGCAGTCCTCCCTCGAAGATCCTGGCCCAGGGGTCGAAAGGTGAGAGTGTGGTGTGGATGAACTGAGGGCGTTTCTATGAGTTAATCAGAAGAGAGAAATTTACAACTGAAAGACATGGGTAACAGGATAGAGAAAAAAAAGAGGGGGGAAATGTAACTGGCTGAAAGTGTTGAGTCTGGCTCAGGGTCCCAGGCCTGGAACTACTATTGGGCAGTCCTCCCTCAAAGATCCTGGCCCAGGGGTAGAAAGATGGGAGTGTGCTGTGGATGAACTGAAGTCGTTCCTATGTGTTAATCAGAAGAGAGAAATTTACAAATGAAAGACGTGGGTAACAGGACAGAGAAAAAAATGGGAAAAAATATACCTGGCTGAAAGATTGGAGTCTGGCTTGAGGTCCCGGGGCTGGAACTACAGGGGGGCAGTCCTCCCTCGACGATCCTGGCCCAAGGGTCAAAAGATGGGAGTGTGGTGTGGATGAACTGAGGGCGTTCCTATGTGTTAATCAGAAGAGAGAAATTTACAAATGAAAGACGTGGGTAACAGGACAGAGGAAAAAAATGCGAAAAAATGTAGCTGGCTGAAAGAGGGGAGTCTGGCTTGGGGTCCCAGGGCTGGAACTAATGGGGGGCAGACCTCCCTCGAAGATCCTGTCCCTGGGGTCGAAAGATGGGAGTGTCGTGTGTGAACTGAGGGCGTTCCCATGTGTTAATCAGAAGAGAGAAATTTGCAAATGTAAGACGTGGGTAACAGGACAGAGAAAAAAGAAAGGGGGGGGGGGGGGGAATGTACCTGGCCGAAAGAGAGGAGTCTGACTCGGTCCCGAGGCTGAAACTACTGGGGCGTAGTCCATCCTAGAAGATCTTGGCCCAAGAGTCAAAATATGGGAGTGTCGAGTATGAACTGAGGTCGTTCCTATGTGTTAATCAGAAGAGAGAAATTTACAAATGAAAGACGGGTGTAACAGGACAGAGAAAAAAAAAAGGGGGGGAATGTACTTGGCTGAAAGAGGGGAGTCTGGCTCGCGTCCCGGGGCTGGAACTCCTGGGGAGCAGTACTCCCTCGAAGATTCTGGCCCAGGGGTCGAAAGATGGGAGTGTGGTGTGGATGAACTGAGGACATTCCTAAGTGTTAATCAGAAGAGAGAAATTTACAAATGAAAGACGTGGGGAACAGGACAGGGAATAAAAAAGGTAGGGAAAATGTACCTGGCTGAAAGAGGGGGTTCTAGTTCGCAGTCCCAGGGCTGGAACTACTGGGGGGCAGTCCTCCCTCAAAGATCCTGGCCCAGGGGTCGAAAGATGGGAGTGTGCTGTGGATAAACTGAGGGCATTGCTATGTGTAAATCAAAAGAGAGAAATTTACAAATGAAAGACGTGGGTACCATGACAGAGTAAAAAAGGGGTGGGGGGAATGTACCTGGCTGAAAGAGGGGATTGTGGCTCAGGGTCCCGGGGCTGGAACTACTGCGGGCAGTACTCCATCGAAGATCCTGGCCCAGGGGTCGAAAGATGGGAGTGTGGTGTGGATGGACTGAGGGCGTTCCTATGTGTTAATCAGAAGAAAGAAATTTACAAATGAAAGACGTGGGTAACAGGACAGACAAAAAAAAAAAAATGGGAAAAAATGTACCTGACTGAAAGAGGGCATTCTGGCTTGGGGTCCCGGGGCAGGAACTACTGGTGGGCAGTCCTCCCTCGAAGATCCTTGGCCCAGGGGTCGAAAGATGGGGAGTGTGGTGTGCATTAACTAAGAGCATTCCTATGTGTTAATCAGAAGAGAAAAATTTACAAATGAAAGACGTGGGTAACAGGACAGAGAAAAATTGGGAAAAAATGTACCTGGCTGAGAGAGTGGAGTCCAGCTTGAGGTCCTGGGGATGAAACTCCTGGGGGGCAGTTCTCCCTCGAAGGTCCTGACCCAGCGGTCGAAATATGGGGGTGTGGGGTGGATGAACTGAGGGCATTCCTATGTGTTAATAAGAAGAGAGAAATTTACAAATGAAAGACTTGGGTAACAGGACAGAGGGAAAAAAAGTGGATAAAATGGACATGGCTGAAAGAGGGGAGTCTGGCTTGGGGTCCCAGGGCTGGAACTCCTTTTGGGGCAGTCCTCCCTTGAAGATCCAGTCCCAGGGGTCAAAAGATGGCAGTGTGGTTTGGTTGAACTGTGGGCGATCCTATGTGTTATTCAGAAGAGAGAAATTTACAAATGAAAGACGTGGGTAACAGGACAGAGAAAAAAGAAGGGGGGGGAAATGTACCAGGCTTAAAGAGGAGAGTCCGGCTTGGGGTACCGAGGCTGTAACTACTTGGGGGCAGTCCTCCCTCGAAGATCCTGGACCAGGGATCAAAAGATGGGAGTGTGGTGTGGATGAACTGAGGGCGTTCCTATGTGTTATTCAGAAGAGAGAAATTTACAAATGAAAGATGTGGGTAACAGGACAGAGAAAAAAAAAGGGGGGGGAAATGTACCAGGCTGCAAGAGGTGAGTCTGGCTCGGGGTCCCGGGGCTGGAACTACTGGGGTGCAGTCCTCCCTCGAAGATCCTGGCCCAGGGGTCGAAAGGTGAGAGTGTGGTGTGGATGAACTGAGGGAGTTTCTATGAGTTAATCAGAAGAGAGAAATTTACAACTGAAAGACATGGGTAACAGGATAGAGAAAAAAAAAGAGGGGGAAAATGTAACTGGCTGAAAGTGTTGAGTCTGGCTCAGGGTCCCAGGCCTGGAACTACTATTGGGCAGTCTTCCCTCAAAGATCCTGGCCCAGGGGTAGAAAAATGGGAGTGTGGTGTGGATGAACTGAAGTCGTTCCTATGTGTTAATCAGAAGAGAGAAATTTACAAATGAAAGACGTGGGTAACAGGACAGAGAAAAAAATGGGAAAAAATATACCTGGCTGAAAGATTGGAGTCTGGCTTGAGGTCCCGGGCTGGAACTACAGGGGGGCAGTCCTCCCTCGACGATCCTGGCCCAAGGGTCAAAAGATGGGAGTGTGGTGTGGATGAACTGATGGCGTTCCTATGTGTTAATCAGAAGAGAGAAATTTACAAATGAAAGACGTGGGTAACAGGACAGAGGAAAAAAATGCGAAAAAATGTAGCTGGCTGAAAGAGGGGAGTCTGGCTTGGAGTCCCAAGTCTGGAACTAGTGGGGAGCAATCCTCCCTCCAAGATCCTGGTCCATGGGTCAAAAGGTGGGAGTGTGGTGTGGATGAACTGAGGGAGTTCCTGGCTGAAAGAGGGGATTCCGGCTGGGTTTCCTGGGGCTGGAACTACTGGGGGGCAGTCCTCCCTCTAAGATCCTCGCCCAGGGGTCAAAAGATGGGAGTGCTGTGTGGATGAACTGAGGACGTTCCTGGCACAAAGAGGGGAGTTTGGCTTGGGGTCCCAGGGCTGGAACTAATGGGGGGCAGACCTCCCTCGAAGATCCTGTCCCTGGGGTCGAAAGATGGGAGTGTCGTGTGTGAACTGAGGGCGTTCCGATGTGTTAATCAGAAGAGAGAAATTTGCAAATGTAAGACGTGGGTAACAGGACAGAGAAAAAAGAAAGGGGGGGAAATGTACCTGGCTGAAAGAGAGGAGTCTGACTCGGTCCTGAGGCTGAAACTACTGGGGCGTAGTCCTTCCTAGAAGATCTTGGCCCAAGAGTCAAAATATGGGAGTGTCGTGTGTGAACTGAGGTCGTTCCTATGTGTTAATCAGAAGAGAGAAATTTACAAATGAAAGATGGGTGTAACAGGACAGAGAAAAAAAAACGGGGGGGGGGATGTACTTGGCTGAAAGAGGGGAGTCTGGCTCGCGTCCCGGGGCTGAAACTCCTGGAGGGCAGTACTCCCTCGAAGATTCTGGCCCAGGGGTCGAAGGATGGGAGTGTGGTGTGGATGAACTGAGGGCATTCCTATGTGTTAATCAGAAGAGAGAAATTTACATATGAAAGACGTGGGGAACAGGACAGGGAATAAAAAAGGGAGGGAAAATGTACCTGGCTGAAAGAGGGGGTTCTAGTTCGGGGTCCCAGGGCTGGAACTACTGGGGGGCAGTCCTCCCTCAAAGATCCTGGCCCAGGGGTCGAAAGATGGGAGTGTGTTGTGGATGAACTGAGGGCATTGCTATGTGTAAATCAAAAGAGAGAAATTTACAAATGAAAGACGTGGGTAACAGGACAGAGAAAAAAAGGGGGGGGGAATGTACCTGGCTGAAAGAGGTGAGTCTGGCTCGGGGTCCCGGTGCTGGAACTACTGGGGGGCAGTTCTCCCTCGAAGATCCTGGCCCAGGGATCGAATGATGGGAGGGTCGTGTGTATGAACTGAGGGTGTTCCTATGTGTTAATCAGAGGAGAGAAATTTACAAATGAGAGACGGGGGTAACAGGGCACAGAAAATATAAGAGGTGGTAATGTACCTGGCTGAAAGAGGGGAGTTTGGCTCGGGTCCCGGGGCTGGAACTACTGGGGAGCAGTCTTACCTCTAAGATCCTGGCCCATGGGTCGAAAGATGGGAGTGTGGTGTGGATGAAATGAGGGCGTTCCTCTGTGTTAATCAGAAGAGAGAAATGAACAAATGAAAGATGAGGGGAACAGGACAGTGAAAAAAAAAAGGGAGGGAAAATGTACCTGGCTGAAAGAGGGGATTCTGGCTCGGGGTCCCGGGGCTGGAACTACAGGGGGGCATTCCTCCTTCAAAGATCCTTGACCATGGGTCGAAAGACGGGAATGTGGTGTGGATGAACTGAGGGCATTGCTATGTGTAAATCAGAAGAGAGAAATGTACAAATGAAAGATGTGGGTAACAAGACAGAGAAAAAAAATTGGGTAAAAAATGTACCTGGCTTAAAGAGGGGAGTCTGGCTTGGAGTACCAGGGCTGGAACTACTGGGGGACAGTCCTCCCGCGAAGATCCTGGCCCAGGGGTCGAAAGATGGGAGTGCGGTGTGGATGAACTGAGGGAGTTCCTATGCGTTAATCAGAAGAGAGAAATTTACAAATGAAAGACGTGGGTAAGAGAGTGGAGAAAAAAAAGTGGGGGATGTACCTGGCTGAAAGAGGGGAGTCAGGCTCGGGGTACCGGGGCTGGAACTACTGGGGTGAAGTCCTCCCTCGAAGATCCTGGCCCAGGGGTAGAAAAATGGAAGTGTGGTGTGGATGAACTGAGGGAGTTCCTATGTGTTAATAAGAAGAGAGAAATTTACAAATGAAAGACGTGGGTTATAGGACAGAGAAAAAAAATGGGAAAAAATGTACCTGGCTGAAAGAGGGGAATCTGGCTTGAGGTCCCGGGGCTGGATGTACTGCGGGGCAGTCCTCCCTCAACGATCCTGCCCTACTGGTCGAAAGATGGGACTGTGGTGTGGATGGACTGAGGGCGTTCCTATGTGTTAATCAGAAGAAAGAAATTTACAAATGAAAGATGTGGGTAACAGGACAGAGAAAAAACAATGGGAAAAAATGTACCTGGCTGAAAGATGGGATTCTGGCTCAGGGTCCCGGGGCTGGAACTACTGGGGGGCAGTCCTCCCTCGAAGATCCTGGCCCAGGGGTGGAAAGATGGGAGTGTGGTGTGGATGTACTAAGGGCGTCCCTATGTGTTAATCAGAAGAGAGAAATTTACAAATGAAAGACGTGGGTAACAGGACAGACAAAAAAAATGGGAAAAAATGTACCTGGCTGAAAGAGAGGATTCTGGCTTGGGTTCCCGGAGCTGGAATTACTGGGGGGCAATCCTCCCTCGAAAATCCTCTCCCAGGGGTCGAAAGATGGGAGTGTGGTGTGGATGAAATGAGAGCGTTCCTGGCACAAAGTGGGAAGTTTGGCGTGGGGTCCCGGGGCTGGAACTACTGGGCGGCAGTCCTCCCTCGAAGATCCTGGCCCTGGGGTCGAAAGATGGCAGTGTGCTGTGGATGAAATGAGGGTGTTCCTATCTGATAATGAGAAGAGTGAAATTTACAAATGAATGATGTGGGTAACAGGACAGAGAAAAAAAAAGGGGGAGTAAATGTACCTGGCTGAAAGAGGGGTGTCTCGCTCGGGGTCCTGGGCTGGATCTACTGGGGGTCAGTCCTCCCTGGAAGATCCTGCCCAGGGGTTTAAAGATGGGAGTGTGGTGTGGATGAATTGAGGGCGTTTCTATGTGTTAGCCAGAGGAGAGAAATTTACAAATAAAAGACGAGGGTAACAGGACAGAGAAAAAAATGGGAAAAAATGTACCTGGCTGAAAGAGGGGATTCTGGCTTGAGGTCCGGAGCTGGAACTACTGAGGGGCAGTCCTCCCTCAAAGATCCTGGCTCAGGGGTTGAAAGATGGGAGTGTGGGGTGGATGAACTGAGGGCGTTCCTATGTGTTAATAAGAAGAGAGAAATTTACAAATGAAAGACGTGGGTGACAGGACAGAGGAAAAAAAATGGGAAAAAATGTACCTGGCTGAAAGAGGGGAGTCTGGCTTGGGGTCCCAGGGCTGGAACTCCTGGGGGGGCAGTCTTCCCTCGAAGATCCTGGCCCAGGGTTCAATAGATGGCCGTATGGTATGGATGAACTGAGGGCGTTCCTATGTATTAATCAGAAGAGAGAAATTTACAAATGAAAGACGTGGGTAACAGGACAGAGAAAAAAATGGGAAAAAATATACCTGGCTGAAAGATTGGAGTCTGGCTTGAGGTCCCAGGGCTGGAACTACAGGGGGGCAGTCCTCCCTCGACGATCCTGGCCCTAGGGTCAAAAGATGGGAGTGTGGGGAACCAGCAGTTAGCGTAATGGCTATGTCGCTGGACTCCCACGTAGTCGACCGCGGTTCGCGTCTCGGACCCGGTGGCTTACAACTCACGCCGGGCGCGTGTGCGTGCATGCCCAAGATCCCGAGAGGAGAATGGAGGAGAAGGGATTGCGGCGTGACCATCCCCCCTGGGGGGTGATTTCTCGCTTTCTGTCTCTCTGTCTCTCTCTGTCTGTCTGGCGAGCGCACGCGCCCTATAGCAAAAAACCTCTCAAAAAAAAAAAAAAAAAAAAAAAAAGATGGGAGTGTGGTGTGGATGAACTGAGGGCGTTCCTATGTGTTAATCAGAAGAGAGAAATTTACAAATGAAAGACGTGGGTAACAGGAGAGAGGAAAAAAATGTGAAAAAATGTAGCTGGCTGAAAGAGGGGAGTCTGGCTTGGGGTCCCGAGTCTGGAACTAGTGGGGAGCAGTCTTCCCTCCAAGATCCTGGCCCATGGGTCAAAAGGTGGGAGTGTGGTGTGGATGAACTGAGGGAGTTCCTGGCTGAAAGAGGGGATTCCGGCTGGGTTTCCTGGGGCTGGAACTACTGGGGGGCAGTCCTCCCTCTAAGATCCTCGCCCAGGGGTCAAAAGATGGGAGTGCTGTGTGGATGAACTGAGGACGTTCCTGGCACAAAGAGGGGAGTTTGGCTTGGGGTCCCAGGGCTGGAACTAATGGGGGGCAGACCTCCCTCAAAGATCCTGTCCCTGGGGTCGAAAGATGGGAATGTCGTGTGTGAACTGAGGGCATTCCTATGTGTTAATCAGAAGAGAGAAATTTGCAAATGTAAGACGTGGGTAACAGGACAGAGGGTAAAAATGGGAAAAATTGTACCTGGCTGAAAGAGGGGAGTCTCGCTTGGGGTCCCGGGGCTGGAACTACTGGGGGCAGTCCTCCCTCGAATATCCTAGCCCAGGGATCGAAAGATGGGAGTGTGGTGTGGATGAACTAAGGGTGTTCCTATGTGTTAATCAGAAGAGAAAAATTTACAAAAGAAAGACGTGGTTAACAGGACAGAGAAAAGAAAATGGGAAAAAATGTACCTGTCTGAAAGAGGGGAGTCTGGCTTGGGATCCTGGGGCTGCAACTACTGGGGGCCTATCCTCCCTCAAAGATCCTGGCCCAAAGGTCGAAAGATGGGAGTGTGGTGTGGATGAACTGAGGGCGTTCCTATGTGTTAATCAGAAGAGAGAAATTTACAAATGAAAGATGTGGATAACAGGACAGAGAAAAAAAAGGGGGGCCAGAAATGTACCTGGCTGAAAGAGGGGTGACTGGCTTGGGGTCCTGGGCTGGAACTACTGGGGGGCAGTCCTCCCTCGAAGATCCTGGCCCAGGGGTTTAAAGATGGGAGTGTGGTGTGGATGAACTGAGTGCGTTCCTATGTGTTTATCTGAAGAGAGAAATTTACAAATGAAAGAGGTGGGTAACAGGACAGAGAAAAAAAGGGGGGGGGAATGTAACAGGCTGAAAGAGGGGAGTCTGGCTTGGGGTCCCGGGGCTGGAACTACTTGGGGCAGTCCTCCCTCAAGATCCTGGCCCAGGGGTCGAAAGATAGGAGTGTGGTGTGGATGAACTTAGGGTGTTCCTATGTGTTAATCAGAAGAAAGAAATTTACAAATGAAAGACGTGGGTAACAGGACAGAGAAAAAAAATCGGAAAAAATGTACCTGGCTTAAAGAGGGGAGTCTGGCTTGGGGTCCCGGAGCTTGAACTACTGGGAGGCAGTCCTCCCTCGAAGATCCTGGCCCATGGGTCGAAAGATGGGAGTGTGGTGTGGATGAACTGAGGGCCTTCCTGGCTGAAAGAGGGGATTCTGGCTTGGGTTCCCGGGCTGGAACTACTGGGTGCAGTCCTCCCTCGAAGATCCTCACCCAGGGGTCGAAAAATGGGAGTGTGGTGTGGATGAACTGAGGGCATTCCTGGCTCAAAGAGGGGAGTTTGGCTTGGGGTTCCTGGGCTGGACCTACTGGGGGGCAGTCCTCCCTCGAAGATCCTGGCCCTGGGGTCGAAAGATGTGAGTGTGGTGTGCATAAACTGAGGGTGTTCCTGGCTGAAAGAGGGGAGTCTGGCTTGGGGTACCGGGGCCGGAACTACTGGGTCCCAGTCCTCCCTGGACGGTCCTGGCCCAGGGGTCGAAAGATGGGAGTCTCTGAACATTAAATCTCTTATAATTGCCTATATGTGTAACAGTATGAATGCTGTCTAAGGCATCTTTCTCAGGAAAATAATTTTCCACTTAAGCTTTTTTTCCTCACTGCAAACTTCCTAATAATGGAATGGCTTTGTATTTCCTACACCTTACCTTTTGCCAAAACAACTGGCATCTTTTGCACAGTTACCTGTAAACCTTGGGACTGATTATTTCACCGCCTGGTCTCAGTGAGCAGTGAATATTAAAGGACCTCATCTCCCTGCATGTTAGACTTGTAAACTGTCTCCTCCACAGCGTCCCACCTGGGAAAATCTGCAAAGTATCATAGGACTGTCCTGAACACACTTCTGTCTGTACAAAGACTAGAGGGTAAAGACAAAAAGAAATACCTGTAGTTGTTCACCATGAACTATTATCATGAAATCTAATAATAATTTTTGGACTTACTGAAATCCTATCCATCCATGTACACAGCGTAGCCACTTTCTTCTCCATTCTCAACAGGAACTTTTGCAAAATTAGTTCTCTCCTACTTCTCCCAACCCCAGAGCTTCTTAGAGCAAACAGGCAAACTGTCTTATGTGAAGGTCTCCTAAGACTTGACTTTCCACAGGACAGTAATGATACAGAAAAACACTCATTATATTTTGACAAGATATACATGATCACCAGCTATGGAAAAAAAGCTCCGTATCACACTCCTGGACACTTCAACCCTCCTTTCATGGGGTGATTCCAACTAGTACCCATAGGATTATTCAAAGAGAAAATGGAGATGGATTGATGCTGACAGAAAAAAGAATAGAAATGATATGAGACTCAAAAGAGGGTTTCCACACATTATTGATAATATGCATTGAAAAATATATACATTATTAAAAAAACAACTCAAGGGTCAGGTTCTTGACCTGATGAATAAGACAGCTGGATTCTACATAGCCAATCACATGACTGGAGTCCTAGGACCAGCAGCTTAGGAAATGGATCAGGTGAGTCTATTTCATGCTCAAAATCCATAAAAGAGGGAACCAGCAGTTTGCGTAATGGCTGTGCCGCTGGACTCCCAAGTAGTCGACCGAGGTTCGCGTCCCGGACCTGGTGGCTTAAAACTCACGCTGGGCGCATGTGTGTGCGTGCCCAAGATCCCAAGAGGAGAATGGAGGAGAAGGGATTGCGGCATGGCCATCCCCCTGGGGGGTGATTTCTCGCTTTCTGTCTCTCTGTCTCTGTCTGTCTGTCTGGCGAGCGCATGCGCCCTATAGCGAAAAGCTTTCCAAAAAAAAATTAAAAATCCATAAAAGAGACAGGATTGGGGCATGATTTCAATGCTTTCTCGCCCTCTCCCTGACTCAACATTTCTCTCTCTGGCAAGCACCTGTGTACTAAAGCAAAACAAACACACAGAACATAACAAAGTGAAACCCCTCAAACCTTAATTGACACAGGCACTTCTTTTATTATAAACACACACACACAAAGACACACAAACTCTACCAATGTGGAGCACTGGTTACCACTTCTAAGGCATTTATCCCTAACAGTCAATCCTTAATCCTCAGATTCATGCTTAAGTAATTTTTTTTTTTTTTGCTTTTCACATTTGAGTCATATGTCTAACTGTATTTCAAGCTCACATTTATTGACTCAGAATGGGAATGAAAAAGTAGAAGTTTCCTAAACTATTTAATGTTACTACAAAAATTTCAGTTCAACTGATTTCATGAGTTAGCTGAAATCCTGGCTATTTTCCTCCCAAGAATAAATTTCTTGCATTTTCTTTACTTACTTGTTGAAGTCTGAGAAGTTCTGGTCACATGAATCTAAAAATTTTTGGGACCAATTTAGTGCTTCTGTCTGAAAAAACAGGTCATTGTCATTTCCACTTCACAATAAGTACTGATATGCCTTAGTAATGGAGTTCATATTTCATTGAGAAACTAGTTCTGTGGGGATTAAGGTTCAGGAGGGCCATTTGCTCCCAGTTTTAGTTTGCTTTCAGCCACATGTTTGAGTCTTAAATTCAGAACCGTTGGCATTAGCAGGTGATATGGATCCTACGGTGCTGGATCCCCACATGACTGACTCTATGGTTCAAGTCATGAACCTGACAGTTTAAAAATTATACCGACTGAATGTGGACTATGCCGGGGCACCAACTCAGCCAGCTGGAATACAAGCTACTGGGACCACTCCCCTGGAGTTATGGTAGGCAGACTTTTCAGAAGTGCAGCCATGGCTATAAATACTTACTACTCTGCACTTGCTCAGGATGGGTCAAAACCTTCATTACACAAACTGAAAAGGTCAGGGAAGTCACTGGAGCCCTTTTGAAATATACTTTAGTTTGGATTTCCCCTTATGATTGGGTCAGACAATGGCCCTACCTTTAGGACAGAAGTCTTACAGGGCATGACAAAGGCCTTGAGCATAAAATGAAAGCTCCACACTCCTTACCAACCTCAGAGCTCTGGGGGAATTGAGCAAATTAAGTGTACTCTCAAGTTCACCCTGGCTAAGCTCTGTAAAGACACAAGATGCCCCTGGATGAATTTTCTCCCACTGGCCCTGCTCTGAGTTCAATGTAAACCCCCCAAAGCATGCTTATTCTCCTTATGAGATTCTGTTTGGCTAGCCACCACCTTTAGGTACCCAGACCCAAATAGTTGACACGCATTAGCTAGATGAGGTCATTTTGATCCAAGATTTCTTGGACTTGATAAAGTCTTTACAGAGAATAGCCCGAGACACCTTAGAAAGAATCCCCGTTCCCCTTGGAAACTGAGTACACAAACATGAGCCTTGGAATCTTGTATGGGTTAAACACTGGAAAAAAGAATCATTACAGCCCATCTGGTTGGGGTCATATGTTGTTATGCTTATTACCCCTACAGCAGTTAAAGTTACAGGGCTAGCCTCGTGGATTCACCATAAAATAAAGTTAGCCACAGTGCCAGAGGACACCAGGACCTGGACAATGAGGAGGCACCCTGAGCTGTTGACCAAGGTGACTTTCCAGAGGGCCAAGACCTGACTTGGTGCAGTCACTCTGTAGGCTGACTGTTGAGCATGTGGTAGAAGCCTAAGAATGGTGACAGATGTCATCTCTACACTATCGCTATAATTTTTGGCACCTAGCCCTTCTTTTTTATTATTACTTTTTTTGGAGAGGTTTTTGCTATAGAGTACGTACACTCACCAGACAGAGAGAGACAGAGAGGCAGAAAGTGAGGAGCCTACTCCGAGGGAGTATGGCTGTGCCACAATCCCTTCTCCTCCATTTTCCTCTCAGGACCTTGGGCACGCATGCACACATGCATGACATGAGTTTAAGCCATAAGGTCCAGGGCTCAAACCATGGTCGACTATGTGGGAATCCAGCGAAGTAGCCATTATGCCATCTGCTGGTCCCTGCAAGCCTACCACACTAGCTTGTTTGCTGGAGGCTGAATTATCACTAGAAAATCTTCAGATTCCTTGTCCTCTGAAATACCTAGTTCACAGGAGCCATGAGCAATCTTCTTCTGAAAGAAGGAATGGCCTCTCCTACCTAAGTGGGAAGACTACAGGGCATTATTAACAAAGCAAAAGATGGTGCTGAGAGCAAGAGAAAACTTGACATTTAAAAAAATCTTAAAAAGAAAAAATTACAAAAAAGTGAGAAGAGAGAAGCAGAGAGAGACAAAGACACAGTGACAGAGATAGAAGGCCAGAGGGGCTCCCAACCATGCTTACTATTTTTCTGGAGGCTGAATTATCAGTAGAAAATCTTCAGGTCACCTGTCTCCTGAAATAACTAGTTCAGAGGAGCCATGACGAATCTTCTTCTGAAGGAAGGCCCACCTGTCCTGCCTGGGTGGGAGGACCAGACGAGATTACTAGCAAATAAGAGCAAGAGAGAAACTTTACCTTTAAAAAATTCGTAGAAAAGACAAATTACAAAAAAAATGAGAAGATAGAAGCAGAGAGAGACAGAGACACAGAGACAGATATATAAAGCAGAGGGACTTCCTACTACGCTAGCTTCTTTCATGGAGGCAGAAATATGAGGTGAAAATCTTCACTTCTCTTGTCCCCCGAAATAACTAGTTCACAGGAGCCATGAGGAATATTCTTCTGAAAGAAGGCAAGACGTCTCCTCCTGAGTGGGAAGACCAGAGGGGATTTTTAGGAAAGCAAAAGATGGTGCTGAGAGCAAGAGGAAAACTTTACCTTTAAAAAAACTTAAATAAGGAAAATTTACAAAAAAGACAAGACTGAAGCACAGAGAGACAAAGAGATACACAAAGAAAGAGAAGACAAGCGGGACTCCCAACCATGCTTGCTTGTTGGCTGGAGTGTTAGAATAAAAATCCGCCATCTAGTTTGTACTTTGTTAAAACTTAACTTTTTGCTTTTTCTGCTTCTGTACAAGAGCTTGAGCAATCTTTGTGGTTGGCAGACCACCTAAAACCCCCTACCGGATGCTCTTCCTCCTTGAGCTAACTTTGTTGTGATCCTGAGCTGATCTTGCTGACTTTGTTGACACCTCTGCAAAATGTTCTTATGAGCAGTTTGCAAAATGATCTTGCAAGTGGTTTTGTAAAATGTTTTTGTAAGCGGTTAGCAGTTTTAAGGCCGCTGCAACCCAAAGTGTAAAAAGCCCCTCATCTGACTTCCTCATTCCAGACCCCCAAGCCCCCCTTCCCAGGCTTTATAATGCCAAAGGCTCCCTTGCTGGGGGCTTCTGCTCACAAGTCTGGCAAGACTGTGAGTGAGGCCCTGGCATGCCAGCAATAAAACCTCTTGTGCTTTGCATCAAGAACCGACTGTTGTGGTTGTTTGGGGCTGTCGTGAACTGACCGGACTTTGGGTGGCCCGGCATAGCGCCGGTCGGCCTAACAGGAGGATGAATTATTAGTAGAATATCTTCACTTCTCTTGTCCCCTGAAATAACTAGTTCAGAGGAGCCATGAGGTATCTTCTTTTGCAGAAAGTCTTCACCTTTCCTGCCTGTGTGCGAGAACCAGAGGGGATTATTAACAAAGCAAAATTGGAACTGAGAGCAAGAGAAAAACTTTACCTTTCAGAAAATTATAAAAAGGAAAAATAACAAAAAAATTGGAAGACAGAATCAAAGAGAGACAGAGACACAGAAACAGAGACTGAAGGAAGAGGGATTACCTACCATGCATGCTAGCTATTTTTGCTTGAGGCTGAAATATCAGTAGAAAATCTACATGTCTCTTGTTCCCTATAATAACCAGTTCGCATTAGCCATGTGGAATCTTCTCCTAAAGGAAGGCCTCACCTGTCCTGCCAGGATGGGAGAATGAGATAAAATTATAAACAAAGCAAAAGGTGGAGCTGAGAGTATGAGAAAAATTTTACCATTAAAATATGGTAAAAGTGAAAAATTATAAAAAATGAGAAGACAGAAGCAGAGAGAGAAAGAGACGGAGACACAGAGACAGAGATTGAAGGCCCGAGGGACTAGCTACCATGCTAGTTTTTGGCTCAAGGTTGAAATATCAGTAGAAAATCTACACGTCTCTTGTTCCCTGAAATAACTAATTCCCATTAGCCATGAGGAAACTTCTACTGAGGGAAGGCCTCACCTCTCATTCCTGGATGGGTGGACCAGAGAAGATTATTAGCAATGCAAATGGTGGAGCTGAGATCAAGACAAAAACTTTATCTTTAAAAATGATGATAAAAATGAAAAATTACAAAAATACGAGAAGACAGAAGGAAAGAGAGAAAAAGAAAGACACAGAGACAGAGATATAAGACAGAAGGACTCCCTACCATGCTAGCGTGTTTGCTGGAGGTTGAATTATCAGTAGAAAATCTTCACTTCTCTTGTCCCCTGAAATAACTAGTTCACAGGAGCCACGAGGAATCTTCTGCTGAAGGAAGGCCCCACCTCGCATGCCTGGATGGGAGGACCAGAGGGGATTATATTAGCAAAGCAAAAGATAGTGCTGAGATCAAGAGGAGTTCTTTACTTTTAAAAACATTGAAATAAGAAAACATTACAAAAAATGAGAAGACAGAAGCAGAGAGAGAGACACACACAGAGACAAAGACAGAGACAGAGATAGAAGGCCAAAAACTGCCTACATTTCTAACAGGACATGCTGTGCGGTTAGGGTATCTGGACCTGGGGCTATAGCCCTGCCTCCTTGCTGGCCAGGAGCCTGGAGATGGAATTAAGGCTCTGTTGGAGAACTGAGAGCTGACCTTTGGTGTAAGGATGAGTAGAAAATTAACAAAATAAGAATAAAAAAAAATCTGCCTACATTTTTGACAGGGAGACTTTGAAGCTGGGGAACTTGAGTTGGGGAATAAGCCAGTGACAGGCCCTGCCTTAGTGTCCCTTTCTGGCCAGTAAGCATGAGATGGAACTGAAGATAGAGAGCTGAGGAATGTCCTGTCTGCTAAGGAGGAGTAGGAAATTAACAAAAGAAAGAAAAAGAGAAAAAATTCTCCCTACCATTCTGACAGTAGCTTCTCTGGGGTAGGAGGAGCCGGAGCTGGAGCTGGAGCTAGGCCAGTGACTGAACCACACTCATTGTGTCTTGTTGGCCAGGGCTGGAGATAAAACTGGGTCTCCACTAGGGAGTTGAGTGCTCTCCTGTGGGAAAGGAGGAGTAGGAAATTAACAAAAGAAAGAAGAGGAGGTTAAAAAAAAGAGAAAGCTACCTACCTTTCTGGGAGTGGGTGATGTTGCATTGGGGGAGCTGAAGCTGGGACTTGGATCAGTGACTGTAAATACCTCAGTGTCCCTTGCTGATCAGAGGGCTATAGATGGAAATGAGGCTTTGCTGGAGATCTGATGTCTGTTCTATGGTGTAAGGAGGAGTAGAAAATGAACAAAAGTAAGAATAGATAAAAGTCTGTCTACATTTTTGACAGGGGGACTCTGGGGTTGGCAGAGTTGGAGCTGGGAAATGGGCCACTAACTGACCCTGTCTCAGTGTCCCTTGCTTGCCAGGAAGCCTGAGATGGAACCAGCGCTCTACTTGAGAGTTTAAGGCTGTCTTGTGGGATTAGGAGGAGTAGAAAATTAAGAAAAGAAATGAGAAGAAAATGTTTCCTATTTTTCTGACAGGGCACTCTGGTCTTGGTGGAGCTGGAGCTAAGGCTGGGGACAGTGACTGGTCCTAACTCAGTGTCCCTTACTGCCCAGGTGACTGGAGACAGAATCTGGAATCTGCTAGAGAGCTGAGGGTTGTCCTGTGGGGTAAGGGGGAGTATGAAATTAATAAAAGAAGGAAGAGAAAAAAAATCCTTACCTTTCTGATGGCGGGAGGAGGTTTGGGGGTTGGGAAAGCTGGAGCTGGGCTAAAGCCAGTGACTGGCCCTGCCTTAGAGGCCTTTCCTGGCCAGAGAGTTGGAGATGGAACTGGGACACTGCTAGAGAGGTAAGGGCTGTCCAGTGAGGTAAGGAGGAGCAGGAAATTAATCTAAGAAAGACGAAGAGAAAAAAAAATGCTCCATAGCTTTCTGACAGGTGGGTTCAGAATTGGGGGAGCAGAGCTGGGGCTGGCGCTGGGGCCAGTGACAGGGTCTGGATAAGTGTTCATTGCTGGCCAGGGTGCTGGAGATGAAACTGGAGTTCTGATGGAGAGCTAAGGGCTGTCCTGTAGGTTAAGGAGGAGTAGAAAATTAACTAAAGAAAGAAGAGAAAAAAGCTACCTACCTTTCTGACAGCAGGCACTGTGAGGTTGGGAAAGGTGGATCTGGGGCTGGGGCCAGTGACTGGCCCTGCCTCATTGTCCCTTTCTGGCCAGCAGACTGGAAATGGAACTGAGGCTCTGTTGTAGAGAACGGGCTGTCCTATGGTGTAAGGAGAAGTAGAAAATTAACACAATAAGAGAATAGAAAAAAAAATGCTGCCTACATTTTTGATAGGGGGGCCAAGGGAAATCTGGGGTTGGGTGAACTGGAGCTGGGGAATGGGCCAGTGACAGGCCCTGCCTCAGAGTCCCTTGCTGGCCAGGAATCCTGAGATGGAATTGGGGATCTGCTAGTGTTGAGGACTGTCCTGTGAGGTAAAGAGAAGTAGGAAATTAACAAAATAAAGAAGAAGAGGAAAAAAAGAAAGCTTCCATTTTTCTGATAGAAGGATTCTGAACCTGGGGGAGCTGGAGCTAAGGCTGGGGACAGTGACTGGTCCTGCTTCAGCGTCCCTTGCTGGCCAGGGCGATAGAGATGGAACTGGGCCTCTGCTAGAGAGCTAAGTGCTGTCCTATGTGGTAAGAGGAGTAGGAAATTAACAAAATAATAAGGGGAAATAAAAGCTTCCTACCTTTCTGATGAGCAGTGTTTCATGGTTAGGAGAGCTGTGTCTACTGACTGGGCCTGACTCAGTTTTACTTGCTTGCCAGTTGGCTGAAGATGGAACTTGGGCTCTGCTGGAGAGCTGAGGACTGGCCTGCAGGGTAAAGAAGCATAGGAGTTTAACCAAAGAAAGAAGAAAAAATAGCTCCTTACCTTTCTGACCTGGAGGGGCTCAGGGTTTGGAAGAGGTGGAGCTGGACTAAAACCAATGACTGGCCTTGCCTTAGTATCCCTTGCTAGCCACAGTGCTAGATAGAACTGGGTCTCTTCCAGAGAGCTGAGGACTGTCCTGTGGGATAAGGAAAAGTATGAAATTAACAAAAGAAAGAAGAGAAAAATAAACTGCCTACCTTTCTGAAAGGAGGTGCTGTGGGGTTGGAGGAACTGGAGCTGAGACTGGGGCCAGTGACTGGCCCTAATTCAGTGTCCCTTGCTGACTGTGAGCTTGGAGATGTAACAGGCTCTGCTGGAGAGATGAGGGCTGTCCTGTGGGATAAGGAGGATGGGACATTAACAAAAGTTAAATATATATATATATATATATATATATATATATATATATATATATATATATATAATATATGTATGGCTGCCTACCTTTTTGAAAGGGAACTCTGAAGTTGAGGGAGCTCAAGAAGCTGGGGAGTGGGCTATGCTTTAATGTCCTTTTTTGACCAGGGAGCCTGATATAGAACTGGGGTCTGCTGGAGAGCTGAGGGATGTCCTGTGGTGTAAGGAGGAGTATGTAATTAGCCAAACAAAGTAGAAGAGACATAAAAAGCTCCCTGTTTTTCTGATGGTGGGGGTTTTGTGGTTTGGGGAGCTGGGGCTGAGGCTGGGGCAAGTGATTAGTCCTGTTTCAGTGTCTTTTGCTGACTATGAGGCAGGAGATGGAACTGGGGCTCTGCTGGGGAACTGAGGGCTGGCCTGTGGGGTAAAGAGGAGTAGGAAATTAACAAAAGAAAGAAAAGGAAAAAAATTCCTTACCTTTTTAAGGAGGAGGGCCCTTAGGTAGTGGAGCTGGAGCTGGGGCTGGGGACAGTGACTGGTGCTGCCTCAGTGTCCCTCAGTGGCCATGGGGTGGAGATGGAACTGGGGCGCTGTTGAAGAGCAGAGGGCTCTCCTATGGGGTAAGAAGTATGAAATTAACAAAAGAAAGAACAAAAAGAAAAGAAAAGCTGCTGGAACCAGCAGTTGGCATAATGGCTTTGTTGCTGGACTCTCATGTAGTCAACTGCGGTTCAAGTCCCGGACCTGGTGACTTAAACTCATGCCAGGCACATGTGTGTGCATGCCCATGATCCTGAGAGGAGAGTGGAGGAGAAGGGATTGTGGCATGGCCATCCCCCCGGGGAGTGATTTATTGCTTTCTGTCTCTCTGTCTCTCTCTTTCTTTCTGATAAGCACACATGCCCTATAGCAAAAAATTCTCAAAGAAAAAAAAGAGCTTTCTACCTTTCTGACAGAGGGGGTCTCTGGGATTGGCAGAGCTGGGTTGCAGCCAGAACTGGAACTGGGGCTGGGGCCAATGACTGGCATGTTTCAGTATACCTTTCAGACAAAGAACAAGAGATGGGACTTGGTTCTTCTAGAGTTCTGGGAGCTGTCCTCTGAGATACAGAAAAGTAAAAATTAACAGAAGAAAGAAGAAAAAGTGAAAAAAATATTGTCTACTTTTCTGACAGTGGGGGTCTCTGGTGTTGAGGGGAGCCAGGCTGAGGGTAAAGCTCGAACTGGGACACGGGTGAGTGACTGGCCCTGCCTCAGTATCCTTTTCTGGTTAGGGAACAGATGATGGCACTGGGCTCTGCTAGGAGCTGGGAGCTATTTTTCTGACAGAGTGGGTCTCTGGGATTGGGGGAGCTGAGCTGGAGCCTAAACTGGTGCTGGTGCTGGGGCCAGTGACTTGCCCTTCCTCAGTACACCTTTCAGGCCAGGGGGACAAGAGATGGGACTGCTGGATATAGTTTCTAAGCTTTTAAATCTATAAAACTCTGGTTCCATGTCCTATTACATGTCCAATTGTTGTGGTGCAAGATCGTCAAGGACTGAACCACTCAAATTGGGAATTTAATGTGTTTTTATTCCTGGCCAGGGACAGACAGCCAACACCACATGCAGGCAGTGTCAAGGTGACAGCCCCATCCTGTAGTTTCACAATATCTAAGCACAATCCTGAAAAGAGGATTTCTAGCCTTTTTGGGGAGGGGTCCCAGGGACTTTCCAGCAAGGAGGTTTCTGGGCAGGTGTCACAGGTGTGATACCTTTAGGTGGGGGATTTTTGCCAGAGGAAGAAAGGCTGCAAGGATCTCTGAGTCTGCAGCTGCTAGGGCTACGAAACCACAGGGTTACAAGGGGGACATACCTTTCATGGTTGCTGGCAAGCTGGCTGGTTAAGTTTTTCAAGCGTGTTTACAGAAATGAAATGGCTGTCAATCTCAGCCTAATAGACTCCATTTTAATGTTGCTCTTCCCTGTAGCCTGCTACATTCCCCACTGACTTTTAGTTGTATTCAGATCATTGAATGCATATCTGCTGGTGGCAAAGTGCAATAACGGGAATGCAGCACTAGGAGCTTGATGGATTGGAGTCACTGTTTTACATAGTTTGTGAGCCGATTGATGACACACGGCCCTATTGTTATCCCAGGGAGCAAGAGTACAAGGGGCCCTGCCAGACCACTTATAAGAGTGGTCAGCCAGGGGGACCATGGTGCCTGGATGGAGGGATGTGATGAGTCAGGAGAGTAAGTGAGTGGTCAGTGTCCGGTCATTTCTGACAAGAATGAGCCCCAGCAGAACCATGCCGTCCACAGTCATGCCTGTCAGGAACCAGAGGTTGAAGCTCTCCTGACTCTCTGGCTCTTGGCTGCGTATTGTTCCCGTAGAGTTCCACAAAAGTGTTCCAGCCGCTGTTCTTCTGGATCCAAGATTCTATGTAGTCATTCAGGTAAGTGGCCATCCAAGTTGCCATCTGACTCACCAATACCTGCATCTCCTTGTTTACACTCTCTATGCATAGGACCCTGTCAAAGGAGAAAAAGGTCACAGTGCAACCCCAGTTTACTCCATCCCAGAAGAGTTCATTCACTACCTGTTCAGAGCTCTGATATGCTGTCCCTAGGGTGATGTGGAGCTGGGATGTCAGATCACTGAATGCCCACTAGTACCATAGTTCAAACTTGTCACTTGCCTCCCTCAGTGCTTGCCTCATTGCAACCGTGGGGATCACCTCCCAATCATCCAAGCTACTATTGTAACCAGTGGTTTCGTTCACCATAGGACTGTCTGCCAGATGCCAGGATGGATTGCCATCCAGCTTTGATCTAGCCCCTGGTTTACAAGACCAGTGTTCTAACCCCTTTCTAGCTCCTCCTGAGGCCTTAGTTCTGTTTTCTTCCATATCACTAAACTGACTTCAGCTATATCCTTTCTAGGAAAACTTGTAGGAGAGGAAGTCACTCACCAGCTCCCGATTGCTCTGAGACATCTCTGGCTGACTGTTGGTGCTGTCTCCTGAACAAGCCGGCTTCAGTTTCCCCTAAAGGGACGGGGGAACTTGCAAGCCTAGTCACTTCTAGTGCCACCACTGAGAGGATTCTCAGGATGAGACTCATTCAGCCACATCAGATTTCCAGGCTGGAGGTCTTCTGTAGGTGCATGCTGAGTCTCAGGGCTCGACGGCTGGTGAGCCTCTTGGATGAGGCACTGTGACATTTTGGCTGATGTCTATAAAGCCTGCAGAGACTTCAAGAGGGCATAATCACAACTTCCCCCTTTATCTTCTCTCCAATCTTGAAAACCAAGGGGGTGGCCTCCAAACATAACTTCAAATGGGATCAAACCCTGCGCATAGAGTGTACAACATGCATGCGAAAGAGCAAAGGGAAGAAGACACACCCAGTTTTCGCCAGTCTCCAGCCTTAATTTAGTCAAAATCTTCTTAAGTGTTCTATTTATTCTCTCCACCTGTCCTGCACTCTGGGGTCTGTAGGTACAGTGAAGCTTCCAATTTATCCCTAAACATTTTGCTGGTGATTGGGTAACCTGGGCAATAAATGTCGGGCCATTGTCAGATCCCAGTGCCAATGGCAACCCAAACCATGGGACAATTTCAGACAATAATTTTTTACAAACTATCTGTGCTGTTTTGGATCTGGTGGGAGAAGCCTCAGGCCAGCCTAAAAAAGTGTCCACAAACACTAGTAAGTAGCGATATCCAGTTGGCCCATGGGGGAGTTTGGTGAAATCCACCTCCCACTGTTCTCCTGGGTTATCTTCTTGCAGTCTGGTCCCCATTAAAACTGGGCTACTTTCCCAGGATTGACCTATGCACAGATATGGTACCTCTTGGCAGTGTTTTTAGCAGTATTTGTAAGTCCAGGAAGATAATAGTCTCTCCTCAGGAGGTTTATCAACTTTGTTTCCCCCACATGGGTGCTCTGATGTAGTTGGGAAATGAGGTTGTGCCCCAGTGCCTCTGGAAGGAGGATTCTTCCATCTGACAGTTCCCTCCATCCTTCTAGCCAACAAATGGCACCTAGGACTTCACCTAAGTTTTCTTCTTCCTTGGTATACTCAGGTCCTTCAACTAGGGTTCCGGGCAGGAGCATGTGGAGCATCTGCAGGGGCCCACTGGCTTTAAGGCAACCTCTTTGACTGTCTTGTCCACGTGGACATTCCCTCTAGCTATGGGGATTGTGCCAGCCTAATGTCCATGGCAGTACATAACTTCCACTGTCTTGGGCAACCATAGGGCCTCCAATAAGGCCAAGATCTCAGAAGCATTTTTTTTTATCTCTTTTCCTCTGGCTGTAAGCAACCCCCGCTCTCTGTAAAGGGCCCCATGTACATGGAAGGTTGCAAAGGCACATCTGCTGTCTGTGTAGATATTAACATTCTTTCCCTTCCCCCAGCAGAGTCCCTGGGTGAGCGCAATCAATTCTGTTCTCTGGGCTGAAACTCCTGGCCCTAAAGCCTGGGCCCAGATCACTTGGTCATGAGTGACCACAGCCACATCCAAATACCTCTGTCTGTCTACCATGTAACTGCTTCCATCAATGAAGAGGACTGCATAGGGGTCCATCAGGGGACATTGGTGAGGTTTGCAAAGTCACCATGGGCTCCTGGGGGCCATTCAGTTGGGTCCATCTATCAAGATGGGAGCCATCCACCCCCTTTGGAGCAATATCTTTTCAGGTGACCTCATACATCACAGTTACAACAAATCTTTTTCTCGGGGCAATTCTTTGCCAAATGGCCTGGCCATCTGCAATTTAGGCAGCACAATTGAACTTTCTTTGGCCCTTCATTCTGGGGTCTTGGGAGTCTCTTGGAAATACTGCTTGGCCTCTTCTATCTCCCCTTTAATGGCAGTGACCAAGACTTTTGCCAGTTTCTGAATACCCTGGGTTCCCTCATCCTCCTGGGTATTGAAGACCCTTTGGGCCACCTCCACCAGTTTCAACAGCACTTTTTTCTAAAACTGCTCTGACCTCTGAAGCTTCCTTCTGATGTCTGGGGCCAGCTGGGTCACAAAGGCTATATTTATTGCCCATCTGTCCTCTGGGGCTTCCAGGTCAATGGGAGTATAACACTGGTATGCCTCAAAGAACATCTCAGGAAAGCTCTGGGTGCCTCATCTGGGCCCTGTATGGTCTTGCTTACCTTGGACAAGTTAGTAGGCTTTTGGTCTGCTGCCTTTATTCCTCTCAGTAGAGTCTGGCGATATTACTTGAGAGCCTCCTTACGGTAATCGGAGTTGATCTCCCACTAGGGTTCAGAGAGGGGAACATGTCCTCCAACAGGATTGGGTCAGTCTTTGGCTCACCATCAGGACCTAGAACCAACTTCTGAGACTCTCTCCTAATTTGTTCTCTGTCTTCCGATGTGAAGAGTGTTTGGAGGAGCTGTTGGCAATTATCCCAGGTTGGTTGGTGGGTAAAAAAGACAGACTCCAAAAGAGAGATAAGTCCCTGGGGGTTTTGTGAAAAGTATTTTAGTTTTTCCAGTTGTATAGGTCACTGGTCTCAAAGGGGACATAGACCATGAAAGGGCGGTCATTTGTGTCCCTCATGAGGGCCTGCCAATGGAAGAGTGTGGAGCCCTTGGGAAGGAGCTGCATGGGAGTCTCCTGGGAGGGGGAGCTATAGTGTATTGCCTGCCACAGTGGAGTCAAGCACCTGGTAGTGTGTCCTGCTCCGGGTATGTGGTGGACTAGAGAAGGACCTCTGGAATTTGATGACCCAGAGATGGTGATATTGTGTCTCCTTTGTTTAAAGGGCTTGGGCTCTCCTTGACCTTTTGTTCCATTGGAGGGGCTGAGCATGTCTTACTTACTCCATAGGCAGCTCCAAGCCTGTGAAGTCAGGTGTCTGACAGACCCTTTCTCCCTGTTTGTAAGATGGATTGGTCATGCCTCCTTGACTTAGTAATGGGCGCTGAGGCTCAGCCTCTCTGCTGGCCAGGGGAGAAGGGTATGATGGAGGATCAAGGAACAGAGGGTCCTATGCAGGTTCAGGGAGAACAGGACAACTGCCTTTTTGCTGTTCCTTCTGTTTTGGGAGCCCACCTCCAGTTGGGCCTTCTTCTGAGAGGGCCAGACAGATTTTTGGTGGACCTCCATCCTAACAATTGTGCAGCCATTTGAGGTCCTGTAGGATTAAATCTATCTAAATTTGGATATAGGGAATTTGGTCTGGGTGGCCAGGGTTTCAATAGACAATGAGTCAGTCTCACTGGAACATGGGCAAATCTAAGGTCCCCTCTGGGGTCCAGCCCACCCCAAAAGTTGGCCAATCTAATTGGCAAAATCTCTCTAATTCAAAGGGGGTTACAGTAAACCTGTAATCTTTTCCTTCCTTCTTTTTCTTTTCTTTTCTTTTCTTTCCTTTTCTTTTCTTTTCTTTTCTTTTCTTTTTAAAATTTCATTCCTTTTATACAGTCAATCACATTATTTAGCTTACGATGTGAATATTTTAACATGTGAACGTTTCTCCCTATTCTAGTTGACTAAACTAAAAAATAACTTTAACAGAAATTGGCACATTTCTTTGTCCTATTAATGCTTTCCTCCCCATTTTTCTTCTAATTATTCTTCCTCAAACCCTACTTTTTCACACACACTGTATCTGTATTTACATCTGTTTACCATGTTTCTATATCCTTTAGTCAATCACTTTCAGTCACAGAGTGTAGACACTCAAATTGTCCAAAAAACAATCAAGGGGAGTTTGACAATCAAGGCCTCCAGCCCCACAAGGAGGGCACTTCCTTACTCACTAGCCATGAGGAAGTTCCCTGACCCATATTTTAAGTCAGATTTGACAAACTCAAACAATGACAGACTCACGAAATGTTAATCCACAGAGCAGACTAGAGAAGATAAAATTATACAACAATTAACAATAAAAAGAACATGACAGGGACCAGTAGTTAGCGTAATGGCTATGTCGCTGGACTCCCATGTAGTCAACCACGGTTCGTGTCCTGGACCCGGTGGCTTAAAACACATTGGGCGCGTGTGCGTGCATGCCCAAGATCCTGAGAGGAGAACAGAGGAGAGGGGATTGCAGCATGGCCATCCCCGCTGGGGGGTGATTTCTCACTTTCTGTCTCTCTGTCTGTCTGGCAAGCGCACATGCCCTATAGTAAAACTTCTCCAAAAAAAAAAAAAAAAAAGGACATGACACAAACTGTCTCAAAGAGATCCAATCTCCAAGGGTACAGGGCATGGCCTGACATAAGAATGGGGGTCGGCCCCAGGGGTCCTTGCTTCAAACCCTGGTCCTCTGGTGTTGATAGCCTCAGATCTTCTCCCAATGCCAGATAGCAAAAGCTCTAATCTCCCAGACTGCTCTCTCTAGGATACTATAGGCCAGGAGAAGGAAGCAGAGTTTCTGCAATAAGTGGGGGTCTCCATTCCCTCAGCACCTGTTGGAACAGACTTCGATTTACAATACTTAGCAGTTTCTCAAAACATATGGCCATCTGGAAGTCAGAGAAGCATGCACAGAGAGGTGGGGGAGGGATACCTGTCAGAGGACAGTGAGAAATCCCCTGGAGGGGAGAATGACAAAGAACTAAAAAGAGCCTCACCAGGGCTTGTGCAAATTCCTCTCTGTAGTAATCAGAGTCCTTGATAACCCCAGCCCTCATGGTCAGTCTATGGAATAGGAAGTGAAATAAGAGCTCCTCTCTGAGCTCTCCCAAGAAGAAATGATCAGGAAACTGAATGAAAGTTTGCCAGTCACAGAGAAAGCAAGACCTACGAAAGCAATGAAGATGCCAGAGGGCCTCAAAGACCTCTGGGCTTAAGACAGAGTGATCAATCTCCTCCAAAAACACAGCTCCTAAGGCTTAAAGGCCTGACAAAACAAAGAGAATCCAAAACGAAATGCAGGGAACAACTGAAAACGGAGTTCACTCACCAATGGATGACAGATGCCCTCCTCCAAGCCGGCTTCAGGGGATTGTCAGTGGCTCAAGTGCCAGCCAGGAAATCCAGACTGGAACCCTAGGGCCCTGATAAAATCAGGAGGTGCCTTCCCAGGACTCAGGTTGGACTCCAGCAGCCCATAGCCAGGGCCAATGCCCAGACCGGAGATCTCACTGGGGCCTCCAAGTGTTGTGTTGAGAGATCATCAAGGATTAGAACTACTCAAATTGGGAATTTAATGAGCCTTTATTACTGGCCAGAGGCTGACACCCCACACTGCACACAGGCAGTGTCAAGGTGACAGTCCCATCCTGCAGTTTCACAGAATATTTAAGCACAACCCTGAAAAGGGGATTTTCAGTCTTTTTAGGGAGTGAGTCCAAGAGACTTTCCAGTGAGGGAGGTTTCTGGGTGGGGAGTTGCAGATGTGATACCTGCAGGTGGGGGATTTTCACCAGGCGAGAAAAGACTGCAAGGATCTCTGGGTCAGCAGCTGCTAGGGCTGTGAAATCACAAGGTTACAAGGAGGGCATATCTTTTATGGTTGCTGGCAAGTTTCACAAGCATGTTTTCAGAAGCAGAATGGCTGTCAATCTCTTAGCCTATTAGATTCCATTCTATTGTTGCTCTTCCCTGTAGCCTGCTACACAATCATTGAGAAGGTACGATGTGGGGCTGAGAAAAATATTTTATGTTTTTTGGGTGGTAAATTTTATAGATGTCTGTGAAAACCATCAGATTTATGGTATCATTTAGTTACTGTATCTCTTTGCTTATTTTTTTCTTATTGTTCTGTTTAAAGGAGAAAACAGTGTGTTAAGATCTTCAGAAATTTGAGTATTACAGTCTATCTCTCCTTTTAGAAATAGCAGTCTTTACATATTTGGATGCTTCTGAATCAGGTACATTGTGTTTGTAAGCATTATATATTCTAGGTGAATTAGCCCTTTTACTACTATATAATGCCCTTTTTTTCCTTTTAGTTGTTTTTATTTTTTTCTTTAAATTTATTTATTTTCATTCATTCACAATACATCATCACAGCAAACAAAATGAGATTTCCCATCCAGAAGACACTGTATATTGGCTCAATCAAGCACATCAATGTGCGTTATCATCAACAAACAATTTTCCATTTCCAATTTCCTGTATATTTTGTTATTTTTGCTATTCTTTTTTTTTTTTTTTGAGAGGTTTTCGCTATAGGGTGCATGTGCTTGCCAGACAGAGAGAGACATAGAGACAGAAAGCAAGAAATCACCCCCCAGGGCAGATGGTCATGCCTCAATCCCTTCTCCTCCATTCTCCTCTTGGGATCTTGGGCACACATGCACACGCGCCCGGCATGAGTTTTAAGCCACCGGGTCCAGGACGCGAACCTCGGTCGACTACGTGGGAGTCAAGCGACATAGCCATTACGCTAACTGCTGGTTCCCTATTTTTGCCATTCTTGATTCCCTATCTCTCACCATCTGCCATGTCCTACCCTCCTCCCACACTGTCTCTAGTATCCATGGTTGCTTTATATGCCTTTCCCCACATTTTATTTATTCACTAAAGAACTTAATTAATCTAAATATTTCCAATAGCAAGTGCAGTTGATACATGCATATCCATGAACACAAGTCTGACCCTAGGCATAAACCTCAGTGAGCAGAATAAACATACAACAAAGTAGCATCCAGCTGGGACTATATAGCTTACTGTAGTCCTCAAATATGCATTTTTAAAAATTTCATGGAAAATAGTTTTCATGATTTTTTTCTCCTGAAATTTTTTAACTAATTAATTTATATTCATCCTCTAATCATTGTCACAGCATACAAAAAAAATGGTTATCTATCCAGAATAATATACTGCATAGTGGTTTAATCATGCATGTTATCAATAATTTTCCATTTCTAGTATGTATGTGTGTGTGTGTGTGTATGTATATATATATATATATATATATATATATATATATAGCCGGAGCCAGCCGGTAGGTAATTGTGGGTACCTGAGTGCAGGGGTGAGGATAAGAAAGAAAGACAAGAGACAAAAGATGGGGTTGGGAGGGCTACAGTCAAGACCGTCCAAGACTGAAGCCCCGAGTTTATTGCTCCTCATTCTTTTATGCAGAGGGTACAAGGAAGTTCATTAGTTTATTTCTAAGGCCTCTAAGCAATGATCTCCTACACACACAAGGCCTCTAAACAATGGTTTCCTACACAAAATCATAGGTAACTATCAAACTATAATCACGAGTACAATCACGGGTTAATGATTTATGATTACCTTATATACAGAACACCCCGGCCTTTTCCATTCAGGTGATTGTCTCAAGCCAGCAAAGTTGGGAAGGAGTATGGCAACCAGTTCCTCAGGCCACCCTGACCTAAGTCAGGGTCAACAGCACATGATGCTAGGCCAAGGAAGCACTAGCTCTGCAAGCCACCCCGACCATTGCCAGGGTCAACGTCAAAGACGCTAGGCTTAGCAGGCCCCTGTCACATGTGCTCTGCAAGCCACCCCGACCGTTGCCAGGGTCAACGCCAAAGACGCTAGGCTTAGCAGGCCCCAGCCATGTAACAGGGCAATGCTTTGTAACTGGCTCCCTACATCTCCCCCCTTTTTATTTCTTAAACAGCATGGGTGAGTTCCAAGGCACGGTGGCGAGTATGAAGTTTAAGACTATGTAAATTTGCCTTCAATTTGAACAGGTCACGCATAAACAATTTCACAACACATGGAAAACAGATGAGGATAAGAACAAGTAAAACTCCACCAACTATAACCACAAGTATTCCCTTTTTCCAGTCTCCCATCGTGGGGAAGTGCAGGGACAATCCTTGTACAAATTCATTAGCCATTTCAGCTAGGGAGGTATCCAATTGTGGGGCCTCCCATAAATTCATTATTTCCTGATGAAGTTGTAACAGATCCAATGATGTATTAGTGTCATGCCAAATTCCAGCAAGATGGTTTTTAACTCGTTCCCAAGGATAAACCGAATCATTATATTTGCCTCTAGTAACACAAATGTGTTTATACTGGGTATGGCAATCTAAATCAAAACGGACTTTCAATCCTTGTAGCTCATCTCCCAGTATGGAAACAGTATCATATAGGGCGTTCAACCGTTGTTCAATTTTCAGATCAAGGGCTTCTTGAACGACTAAGGCCCGAGTGACATTGGCACTCAACTGATTAACATGATGAGCTGTTTGAATAGATTGTGTAAGGGACACTGCTGCAGCCGTACTGGCAGCGATCAGGGTAATTAAAGCAGTGAGTCCAGCAATAAGGAGTCCTATGAATCGGGGTTTTCTAACAAGCAGACTATTAACTTCTTTTACTAACTGCAGACATCATACCAGTCTCCAGGGACATTAACAGGAAGCATAACAAAAGCTGGTTGATGTAATACTACCATTTGATGCTTTTCAGAGACATTAAATACACAATTAGTAAGTTTGCAATCATAACATATAACTTTCCAATAGTTATTCATGTGAGTAATATTAACTGGACCCACCAGAAGAGCAAAAGGTTCAGGAACACAAGCCTGTACTCTTCTGTATTCCGTATTTCCCCCTGGTTTAAGTACATGTGCATTCCCTCTGTCTTCATCAAAAAAGGTCCCCCCCATTGCCGCAAGAAGCCTCCAAAGCTGGGATTGAAAAGGCCCATTGTTCACTCTCCATAGTCCTTCAACAAGGAGGCTTCTTGACACGCCAGCCTCAGTACTAGGATTGGGTAAATACCCCCAATCTTCTACAGCTCCTGCTCCAGGAATGTCAAACAGTGTGGCACACTCTGCATGACATCGTAGCCATGCCGGTTGGCGGGAGAAATTTCAAAGATCCGGCTCACAAATGTGCACATCCGGAGGCTTTCAATTGATGGTCCCATTTTTTCTACTGAGACTAACAATAGTGACTTCCCAACGACAGTATCTGCCAAAAATCATCTTAACAGCATGTTTAAGTTTACCATTTAAATTGTAAGTTCCAGCGATAAAGGGAAGAAATGTAGATCGCCTTTCAACATCACCACTATTAGCAAATAAACAGCCAGGAGTCTGAACAAAAGAGAGGCAAATGGGCAAAGCCTGGGATTGTCCCTCATAAATGTAATTAAGTTCGTGAACTGGATGTATGTGTCCACTGGAATGACCTCCTAATGGCCAGGTATCATTTACATACACAGGTACCTCAGGATCATTCCAATTTACAGGTTGCATAAGTGGAGGATCCGGTACATAGGTCCAATAAACTGCTCCGTGAGCGGGGGAACCGAGGGCCAATAGGGTTAATATGGCCAGGAAAACATTAGTCGGTGTTTGTGGTTGTCGCGCTTCCATTACCAGGCGCTGAACTTGTCGCATCAGTCTTTTCATCTGGTCTCGAGTTGGCAAGTTGGGGGTTGGTCTCCTCATCATCTCGTTCTGGTTCCGCACAGGTCCCACTGGGTCGTTGAGTGAAAGACTCCTCATTTTTTCCTCTAGGCTCCACTTCCATTGCGTGTCATACCAGCCTCTCCGGGAGCCACCGCGGCGCCTCGGCATTCTGTGGAAAAACACAAACATGCCCTCGACCCCATATCAACACAGGATCTGGCCCATGCCAACTTCCATCCATAGGATCTTTCCAATGAACCAAAGCTCGGGCTGAATGGTTTGGCCCATCCCATAGGCGTTGCGCTGCAGAGCACCCGTCAGTATCCAAAATTAAAAAATTTAAAATAAAGAGAGCATGATTTAAATAGTTCTGAGGGGTGAGGGGGTACAATTCCCCCTTTTTTATTTTGTATAATTGATTTTTTAAAGTGCGATGAGCACGTTCAACAATACCTTGGCCTTGGGGATTGTAGGTAATACCAGTCTTTAAGGAGATGCCCATTTGAGCACAAAAGGTGTGAAATTTCCGGCCCGTATAACCAGGGCCATTATCTGTCTTAATTACCTTAGGCATCCCAATAGATCCCAAAAGATCTAAGACAGTGATGAATAACGTGAGTTCCAGATTCACCAGTAAGGGCAGTAGCTACCAGAAAGCCAGAGCAGGTGTCCACAGTAACATGTACATATTTAAGTCGTCCAAACTCAGGAATATGTGTAACATCCATCTGCCATAAGTGATTAGGAAGAAGGCCTCGAGGATTAACGCCTAGATGAGGCACTGTCAGAAGTTTAGGACAAACAGAACATTGTTTAACAATTTGTCTTGCAGCTTCTCTGGGGATACGAAACTGCAGCCGTAGGCTTTGACTATTTTGATGATGTAGGGCATGAGACTGCTGGGCTTGCTCGATTTGATTAAAAAAGATACGAGTAGTGTTATCAGCGACATGGTTGCCCAAAGACAGGGGGCCTGGGAGAGGAGTATGGGCCCGAAGATGGCCAAAGTAACACTTATGTTTCCTGTCTTGAAGACAGGTTTGAATATTTTCAAACAGACTCTGTATTGTATGATTAGAGGTTCCGATGAAAGGAACTGTTTCTAGAACTTGCATAGCTTTAACAACATATTGACTGTCAGAGAAAATATTGAGTGGCATATCTGCGAAACAAAGCAGGGCATCATGGACTGCACATAGTTCTACTTCCTGAGCAGAATGATATGGAGTGTGCCACCGGGTGACTTTATCATCTATTACAAATGCAGCCCATCCAGTAGAAGAACCATCTGTAAATATATTGAGAGCGTGGTCCAGAGGGACAGTGGACACTTTAGTGGGAAAAATTACTGGATGTTGAGAAAAGAAATGTAAAAGCTTATGGGGTGGGAAATGATTGTCTATACTTCCTGAAAAGTCTGCCAATGCTATTCCCCAGGCAGCGCTAGACTGCCAAAGCCAATTAATCTGTTGCTGGGTGTACGGGACATAGATGACTTTTGGCTCATGGCCGAAGTATTGTCTAGATTCTAGTCGGGCATGTTGGATAATTGCCGCTATATGCTCAAAGTATGGGGTGAGCACTCGGGCAGGGGTGACAGACAAATGAATCCAACAAAGTGGTCCGTCCTGCCACAAGACTGCAGTGGGGGTATGAACAGTGGGAAAAACATAAACGTCCCAGGACCTAGAATAATCACAGTAAGTGGCTCTCTGTTCATTTATGGCTTTTTCTACTTTTGCCAAGGCTGTCCGAGCAGCTGAGGTTAATTCCCTGGGGGAGTTTGGATTAGAGTTTCCTTTGAGCAGGTTAAATAGAGGCTTTAAATCTCCAGTAGTAAGTTTTAAATAAGGTCTTATCCAATTAATATCTCCCAATAATTTTTGGAAATCATTTAGGGTTTTTAAGTGATCTACTCGTAACTGGACCTTTTGACATGTAAATCTTTCAGGTTGCAAGTGAAAGCCAAGATAAGCATAAGGAGGAGTTTTTTGTGATTTCTCTGGCGCAATAACAAGACCCTGTCGTTGCAGATCTTCCTCCAACTTCCCATAGGCTCCAAGCAACATCCCTTCATCTTTATGTGCCAAAAGAATATCATCCATGTAATGAATAAGATATACTTGGGGATATGCTCTTCGGGTCCCTGCCAAGGCTTGTGCTACAAATTTTTGGCATAAGGTAGGGTTATTGGCCATACCTTGAGGGAGGACTTTGTAATGATAACGTCTCATGGGTTCTTTAAAATTTACAGAGGGAACGCTAAATGCAAAACGTGGACAATCTACAGGATCTAGGGGGATAGTATAAAAACAATCCTTTAAGTCAATTATAACTTTAAAAGTGTCCCTCGGGATCGCTGCAGGAGTAGGCAGTCCTGGTTGTAATGGACCCATTACTTCCATGGTTTCATTAACTTTTCTTAAGTCCTGTAATAATCTCCATTTTCCTGATTTCTTTTTGATAACAAAAATAGGTGAATTCCAAGGGGAATTAGAAGGTTCAATATGGCCACTGTCAAGCTGTTCCTGCACCAGCTGTTCAGCAGCTTCAATTTTTTCCTTGGTGAGGGGCCATTGATCTACCCAGACCGGAACATCACTTTTCCAAGTAATTTTATCAGCATGGGTAGCAGGAGAATCAAAGGCCCCTCCTAAAAATACCCTAAACCAGATCTATCGCTTCGTGGTTGGGGCTGTAAAGGTTGTAAGATTCCTTGACCATTTTTTCCTAATCCACATCCAGGAACAACGCCCTGGTTTAATAATTGATTTGTAACTGCTGGATTAGTACTATGAAGATACACTCCCATTGCTTGCATTACGTCTCTTCCCCATAAATTAACCGGCAGTCCCGTAAGAACGTAAGGCTGAAATGTCCCTTCACTTCCATCAGCATCTTTCCAATTTAGAATCCTAGAACTTATTTGAGGATCTTGACTTTAACCAATCCCTTGTAAGGAAGTGGCAGCAGGCTGCTTTGGCCAGGAGGCCGGCCAGTAATTCTGAGAAATCACCGAAACATCTGCTCCGGTATCCAAGATTCCTTTAAATAATTTTTCTTCTATAAATAATTGTAATTCTGGTCTATGTGGTCCTATAGCTTGAGCCCAATACACATCTGAAGAGCCAAAACTTTTATCTCCTCGGCTTTCTAAGCTTTTGATTTTTCCTTCTTTATTGAGGGGCAAGAGAATTAATTGAGCTATTCTTTGTCCTGCATTGACCACTGCTATGTTGGAAGGAGCATGAGCCATAACTTTAATTTCTCCAGTATAATCTTGATCTATCACTCCGGGACTTACTAAGAGTCCTTTCATAGTAGAACTGCTTCTGCCTAGGAGTAAACCGAAAGTCCCGGGGGGTAGGGGACCATGCACTCCGGTAGGCAGAGCCTGCATTCCCATCAAGGGAGTTAATACTGTGTAGGTGGTGGCACAGAGGTCCAATTCTGTGCTACCTGGGGTGGCTCTGTAGAGGTCACAAATGGATTGGGTTTTGCCGTGGCTTGAGGAATTTGCAATACCCCATATGTTTGAGGGGCCTGGGGCTGGCCCCGCCTCCAGTTTCCCTGCGGAGGGAGAGGATTACCATCGATATCAGTCTTTGATCAGCAGTCCTTTACAAAATGTTTTCCCTTTCTACATCTATGGCAAAGGTTTGGCATAAGGCCTCCAGGACGACCGGCTGATTGGGTTTCTTTTTGGGGGCAGTTCTTAGCAAAATGTCCCATTTTTCCACAGGAATAGCAGCTCCCAGGAGGGCCAGTAACTCTTTTTCCTCCTTGTCTCCCCCTATTCAGGAGAAATTGCTGTACGGTCTGTCCACGGAGGGCAGCTGCCAAGGTCACACTGGTTGTATAAGCGGGCCCTATATCCTGACAAAGCCGAATATAATCATTAATATTACCCTTTTGACGATAAGGTCTCAGAGCCGCCTGACAGGCAGCGTTAGCATTTTCATAAGCCAATTGTTTTACTATAATTAAACCAGCATCCCCATCACCAATTAACTTACTGGAAGCATCAAAAAGTCTAGCAACAAAATCTTGATACAATTCATCAGGTCCCTGTCTAATTCTAGTGAGATCGGTAGTGATGTTTTTTGTAGTGGGTAACTTTTTCCATGCCCTTTTTGCAGAAAGGGCTATTTGAGCATAAGCAGCCACATTATAATTAAGTTGAGCATGGGTATCAGCATATTGTCCTTCCCCCAAAAGCCCCTCCAAATTAGATTGGACTCGCTGTGCAATAAGTGCTCTATGTGTTTTTTTCACATTCTTCAGTAAATTCAGTTTTCCATAACAAATAATCCCCTCCATTCAGGCATGCTCGGGCTAATTGTTTCCAATCATTGGGGCACATAATATAATCATTATTTAGGGACTCCAGGATAGTCTCTGTATAAGGGGCAGTGGGACCATATTGACTGCATGCTGTTTTTAACTCTTTTAATTTCTTGAAATCTAAGGATCCATAATATCTTTGGGCTTGCTGATCTCCCTGTGCTGGATGTTCAAAAACAGGATACATGCCCCAGCCAGGCTCTAAATCAAAGCCATCGATAGATTCTCCAGCCTGGTGAGCCTTAATGATAGCGGATTGTAATGCTGACACTGGGGATCCCACCTTTCTCCATCCTGGGTCATTCTTTTGACCAGGTCCCCTTTGTGCCATAGCTACCATCATACATTCTTCTCCATTAACAACATGTGGGTCTTTGACTAGTGATTCGTTAAGTTCTACCAAAGGCCCATCCAAACCGGCCACCATCGAAGGTGTGGGTGGTGGAGCAGGAGGAGGTTTTTTATTTATAGGTGGCTTTCCCTTTAAATCCTGTGTCAAAGATTGCATAGCATGTATAAGGCAGCGTATGATGTTTTTTTCTTTTAGCTCCTCGGAGGAAAACTTAATTAAATCCCTACTATGGCCGTACTCAACCACAGCTTCCTCTAATTCTTGCTGTTCCTCAGAATCTAATCCATCCTTTTCCAGATCTATAGGAGACATAGGGGGAGCACTAGGGTGTAAGTCCTCAGGCTGAGAGCCATCGGGGATCGGTTTCAATTGTTCCACTTTCTCCTTCTCATGCCGAGGATCTAAGCAATCTTTGATCAGGGTCCACAGGGAGAAAGCATCCACAGGCACCTTTAGGGGCCTGTGGGCTTCATAATACCCTTGTAGTCTTTCCCCTACTTTAGTCCATGTTTGCAAACTTACAGTTCCCTCCTCCGGAAACCATGGACAAACGTCTTCTACAAATTGAAGAAAGCTCTGTAACTGAGCTGATCCTACCTTTATGCCCCTAGAACGGAGCATTGTCTTTAAAACTTGCACGAACAGCGGCTTGCTATTCTCATTCCCCATAATTTATTACTCCCAACTAAACAACCCTGACAGCCCACCTCTTTACCTTTATTCTGAGTCGTCCGGACCTCTTCCGAGCGGTGTCCTCTACCTTAAACCCACGTTCTCAGGTTGCCCCACGTTGGGCGCCACCTGCTGGAGCCAGCCGGTAGGTAATTGTGGGTACCTGAGTGCAGGGGTGAGGATAAGAAAGAAAGACAAGAGACAAAAGATGGGGTTGGGAGGGCTACAGTCAAGACCGTCCAAGACTGAAGCCCCGAGTTTATTGCTCCTCATTCTTTTATGCAGAGGGTACAAGGAAGTTCATTAGTTTATTTCTAAGGCCTCTAAGCAACGATCTCCTACACACACAAGGCCTCTAAACAATGGTTTCCTACACAAAATCATAGGTAACTATCAAACTATAATCACGAGTACAATCACGGGTTAATGATTTATGATTACCTTATATACAGAACACCCCGGCCTTTTCCATTCAGGTGATTGTCTCAAGCCAGCAAAGTTGGGAAGGAGTATGGCAACCAGTTCCTCAGGCCACCCTGACCTAAGTCAGGGTCAACAGCACATGATGCTAGGCCAAGGAAGCACTAGCTCTGCAAGCCACCCCGACCGTTGCCAGGGTCAACGTCAAAGACGCTAGGCTTAGCAGGCCCCTGTCACATGTGCTCTGCAAGCCACCCCGACCGTTGCCAGGGTCAACGCCAAAGATGCTAGGCTTAGCAGGCCCCAGCCATGTAACAGGGCAATGCTTTGTAACTGGCTCCCTACTATATATATATATATATATATATATATATATATATATATATATATATATATATATTTATCCCTATGTTTGACCCTCTGCCCTTTCCCACTCTCTTCTCACACTGTCTCTGGTGTCTACAGTTGTCTTCCATTCCTTTTCCCTCCACATTTTATTGATCATACAATTTCTTAAATAATCTAACTACTTTCAATAGCAAGTTCAGCTGAAAATTTCAAGAAAAGCAGTTTTGAATTGGTAAATTTTCTTAAAGCTTAAAGCTTTGAAACTGGTTAGCATCTTGTTCAAATAGTAGGTACATGAACCTATTGACAGCTCAAGACAGGACAAAAACTCTTAAAACCAGACAACAAAGCCTAAAGGAAAAGCAGCAATATTTTAGTCAAAAGTCACAGAATGATATTTTACCAGTTCAGTTTCATGTACTTAATTTATCTTCTGTTGTGTTTCAATCTTCCTGATTGAATTCTGTGATATAATATTCAACTCCAGACTTGTCTGTACAATTAAGTTGGCCATTTTCTTAGTTTTTGAACTCTTATTTCTGTGTGACTACATTTAATTTTCCTGACATAGCACTGTCTTGAGAACTTCTTGGAGATCTGGTCTGTTGCTGGTAAATTCTTTCAAATTTTGTTTATCTGGGAATGTTCTTCTCTTTTCTTCCCATATGAAGGACAATCTTGCCTGGTACAGTATTCTCAGTTGTAATTTCTTTTCCCTTAACACTTTGAATATATTTTCCCATTCTTTCCTTGCTTGCACTGTTTCTGATGAGAGGTCTGCTGTCAGTCTAATGGTATATCCTTTGTAGATAATTCCCGTTTCTCTCTTGCCAATCTTAGTATCTTGTCTTTGTCTGTGGTTTTAGTCAGTCTGGCTATAATGTGTCTTGTAGAAGATGTTTTTGGGTTGATTCTGTTTGGGGTCCTTTGTATTTCTCGGGATAATGCCCTTGTTGTCTCTTCTTACAGTTTTTGTCTCTCTTACAGTCTATTTTGTCTGAAATCAGTGTAACGACTCTTGGTCTTTTTTGGTTTCCATTTGCATGGAATGCCTTTATCCAGACCATCACTTTTAATCAATTTATGTCCTTATCCATGAGATAGGTTTCTTATATCTAGAAGATGGAAGATTTCTGATATTTTAAATCCATTCAGCCAGTTTGTGTAGCTTGACCAGAAAATTTAATCCATTAACTTTCAATGCTATTATCTATATTTCATAATTGTCCCTATTATTATTCTTACTTGTATTTTTTCCTCTTATTTCCATCTGTCTTTAGCTTTCTGGGTATCTTACTCCTTTCAGAAATACTTAAATAGCAGCTCTGCAGTTGGTAAATTATTTCAGATTTTGTTTATCTAAAAACTTTTTCACATATGAATGATTGTCTAGAATTTTATCTCCAGCAACCTGGACTAAAGAAAACTGAGGCAGGGCCTGTCTTTGGACCATGGCCCAGCTCCAGCACCCTCGCCACCCCAAGAGCCCTTCCCTGCCAGCAAAGACTACCCCCAGCTATCCAGCAGAACCCACTTCCATCTTCCATCTCCAGCCCTCTGGCCTGAAGAAAAGAGGTAGGGCCAGTTTCTTGCCCCTGTTCAGTACCAGCACCCACATCCCCAGAACCCTTTCCTCTCATCAAGATAGGCCTTTTCTTTTCTTCTTATTTGTTTTGTTAATTTTCTACTTCTTTTTACCCCCCAGGACTGCCCCAGCTATACAGCAGAGCCCACTTCCATTTCCCACATCCTGGCCTAAAGGAAACTGAAGCAGAACCTGTCTCTGCTTCCTTTTTAGTCTCTTTAAAACTCTTTTCTCTTCCCTCTTATATTGTCATTTCTGCTTATCCTTCACACACTAATAAGGGTAAGACAGGTCTAGAATAAAAGTTTTCAATAACCCTAATATTATGAGGCTCCCTGAGATGATCTTCCCTTTTAGTTAACAACCTGTGAAAAATGAAAACTTGCTCTTCAGACACCTGAACAGAACTCTTCCTGTGGAGAACACATTGCTAAACACAGCAGAAGAGAGACTTTGACACATCAGTCCAGAGCAAAAGGGAAGCACACTTGTTTCCAGAGAAAGAAACATTCTCCAAAAAGGTAACCAAAAGTGAATACATCTCCCAAAGGCTAGAAGTAGAGGAGCCTGAGCTATGAATAAACCAGGAAGTATATCTCCAGCAAAAGAGCATAATACTGCTCCTTCATCTCTTGAAGAAACAGATGTTACAAAAATGTCTGAGACAGTATTTAGAACATTAAGGGTGACAAACTCCATGAGATGGAATAGTAAAGAGACAGTGAACTACAGGAGATTAAAAAGTCCTGGGACCAACAGTTAGAGTAATGGCTATGTTGCTGAACTCACATATAGTCGACCACGGTTCAAGTCCCAGACCTGGTGGCTTAAACTCATGCTGTGTTCGTGTGCATGCATGCCCAAGATCCTGAGAGGATAATGGAGGAGAAGGATTATGGCATGGTCATCCCCCCTGGAGGTGATTTCTCGCTTTCTATCTCTCTGTCTCTCTCTGTCTTTCTGTGAGCACATGCGCCCTATAGCAAAACCTCTCAAAATAAATAAATAAATAAATAAAAGTCCTTCCACTATATAAAAGAGGAAATGGACACTATGAGAAAAAATCAGATGGAACTATTAGAGATGAAGTCTTTTATTCAGGAAATAAAAAGTCTCTCAAAAATTAAGAGTCAATCAGACCATACTGAAGATCAAATCTCTGATGTAGAAGATAAAACCACTGACCTAGTAAAAAGCACCAAAAATATAAAGAAAATAACAGCAAAAACAATAGAAAACCCATAAGGATAATACGTGAGAAATACTAGACTCCGTTAAACATCAAAACATCCAAATAATTGATAACTCAGAAGGTGAAGAAACTAATAGGTTATTAAAAAATTTATTCCATGAAATCCTGGAAGAAAACTTTCCAAATCTAGAGAAGCAATCACACATCCAGACCCAAGAAAAACAAAGGACCCCAAATAGAATCAACCCAAGAAGATCTTCCCTAAGGCACATCTTAGCCAGACTGGCCTAGATCAGAGATAAAGACAAGATACTAAATTTGGCAAGAGAGAAAAGACAAGTGACTTACAAAGGTCATCCCACCAGGCTAACACCAAACCTTACAACAGAAACAATGCAAGCAAGGAAAGACTGGGAAGACATATTGACAGTGTTAAGAGAGAATCAATTTTAAAGGAGATTATTATAGCCAGCAAGATTATCCTTCATATGAACAAAAAGATTAAAATCTTCTTAAACAAAGAAAACCTGAAAGAATTTGCCAACACCAGACCAGCTCTTCAAGAAACTCTGAAGGGCATCCTGTGCCAGGAAAACTAAAGAGTAAACAGCCAGAAATAAGGGAATAAAAGAAAACCAAGAACAACAAATTCAGAAATATTGATAATAATGTTGACTGTTACTGGATTAAATTCTCTAAACAAGAGATACAGACCAGCTCAATGAATAAAAAAATGGATACGCTCCATCTCTTACCTACAAAAAATGCATCTTACGGATAAAGGCAAACATGGACTAAAAGTTAAGGGCTAGTACAACGTGTTCCATGCAAATGGGAATCAAAAATAGCTGCAGTTGCGATACAAAGTTCTATAAAAATATGTTTTAAAACAAAGAAAGTTCAAAGAGACAAAGAACAGCACTATATTGAAGTAAAAGAGTTAATTCATCAAGAAGATATAAGACATATAATCATCTATGTAGCACCTAACACAGTGGCACCCAAATACATGAAGGAATGACTGTTAGATCTAAAAGGAGAGATAGACAGCAACAGCCTAATTTTTGGAGACCTCAACACCCAACTGTCACTTCTAGAATTATCATCTAGACAAAAAATAAGTAAATAGATAAAGGATCGAAATAATGCTATAAATCAAATGGACTTATCAGACACCTATAGAACTCTCCACCCAAAATATACCAGATACACATTTTTGCACACGCACATGGGACCTTTTCTAAGATTGACCACATGAGAGGGCACGAAGCAAGCACCTATAGATTATATTCAGTATCTTCTGGGACCATGATGGAATTAAACTTGATTTTAATTTCAAGAGAAATCTTAAAAAATACACAAATATATGGAAACTAAATAATCTACTCCTGAAGAACTTCGCAACTACTGAAGAAATAAAGACTAAAATCAAAAGTTTCATGGATGCCAAGGACAATAAAAACATGAGTTTCCAAATTTTTTTCTTTCTTCTTTTTTTTTTTTTGGAGAGATTTTTGCTATATGGCGAGTGCATTCGCCACAAAGACAGAGAGAGACAGAGAGATGAAAAGTGAAAAAATCACCCCCCAGGGGGGATGGCCACACCACAATCCCTTCTCCATTCTCCTCTCGGGATCTTGGGCATGCATGCACATGCATCTGGCATGAGTTTAAGTCACCAAATCCAGGACTCGAACTGCGGTTGACTACATGGAGTTTCCAAAATCTTAAGGACACTGCAAAAGAAGTCATAAGAGGAAAGTTAATAGCAATTGGTGCACATAAGAAGAAGGAAAGAAGGCAAATTGATCACCTAACACCCAGACTCAGAAAATTGGAAAAGCAACAGCAAAAAAAATGCAAAAAAAATCCCAGGAGAAAAGAAATAATAAAGAACTAGGCAGAAATAAATGAAATAGATAATAAATGAACTATAGAGAAAATAAATGAAGTAAGAGCTGGTTCTTTGAAAAGATAAACAAAATTGAAATACTGCTAGTGAACTTATTTTAAGAAGAAGACAGAAAGAAACCAGATAAATTAATTCAGCACTGAAGTAGGCAATACAACAACAGACATAATAGAAATACAAAACATCATGATAGGATACTATGAAAAACTATACACAAGAAACAACAAAATCTGGAAGAGATGGACAAATTCCTGGACACATATAATGCACCAAGATTCAGTGAAGAGATGTAGATAAATCAGAACAGGTGCATAACAAGCCAGGAGAGTGAATCAGTAATAAAAAACCTCCCAACAAAAAGAAACCCTGGTTCTGATAGCTTTACCTCTGAATTGTTCATAGCTATTTTTTTTGAGAGATTTTTGCTATAGGGCGCATGCGCTCGCCAGACAGACAGAGAGAGACATAGAGACAGAAAGTGAGAAATCACCCCCCAGGGGGCATGGTCACACTGCAATCCCTTCTCCTCCATTCTCCTCTCGGGATCTTGGGCACACACGCACATGCGCCCAGCATGAGTTTTAAGCCACCGGGTCCGGGACACGAACCGTGGTCAACTACGTGGGAGTCCAGCGACATAGCCATTACGCTAACTGCTGGTTCCCATTCTTTATAACTTTTAAAAAAAGAGTTAGTCCCCATTCTTCTCAAGTTCTTTTTAAAGATCTGAAAGAGTAAAACTCTCCCTAATTCACTCTATGAAGCCTCTGTCACTCTTATCCTTAAAACAGATAAGGTCAGGACCAGGAATAAACTATAGCCCAATATCTGATGAACACAGACGCAAAAATTCTCAACAAGATACTAGCAGATCATATCCAACAAAAAATAAAAAAGATTATACATCACGTACAGGTAGGCTTTATTCCAGGAATGCAAGATTTGTTCAACATATGTAAAACTATAAATGTAATGCAACATAATAACAGAAAGAAAGAGAAAAAATATATTATCATATCAATTGATGCAGACAAAGCATTTGATAAGAGACAACATCCCTTCATGATCGAGACTCAGTAAAATTGGCATAGAAGGGTCATTTATCAACACAATAAAAGCTACCTAACATCTAGTATCTTACAAACTCATAGTGAACATCATCCTGAATGGAGAAAGCTGAAATATTTTCCACTAAAAACTAGTAGAAGATACTCCTTTTCAATATAATACTTGAAGTCCTCACTAGTGATATTAGAAAAGAGAATAAAATAAAAGGCATTCAGATAGGCAAAGAATAGGTTAAACTCTATATTTGCAGATGACAGGATTGTATACATAGAATACCCACGGGAATCAGCAGTTAGTGTAATGGCTATGTTGCTGGACTCCCACGTAGTCAACCGCGGTTTGCGTCTCGGACCCGGTGGCTTACAACTCACGCTGGCGCGTGTGCGTGCGTGCCCAACATCCTGAGAGGAGAATGGAGGAGAAGGGATTGCAGCGTGACCATACCCCCTGGGGGGTGATTTCTCGCTTTCTGTCTCTAATGTCTCTGTCTGTCTGGCGAGCGCACGCACCCTATAGCAAAAATCTCTCCAAAAAAAAAAAAAAAAGAAAGAAAGAAAAAGAATACCCAATAGACTATGAAAAAGTTCCTGGAAGTAATACATGAATAACGTAAAGTTGCAAGATACAAAATCAACATACAGCAATCTATAGCATTTTTATTATGAACAGTAGGCAAACTGAGATAGAACTAAAAAAGTAATTCCAATTATCATAGACACAGAAAGTGTAAGATATCTAGGAATAAATAAAACCAAAGAAGTTGAAGAACTTCACAAGGAACATGATGAGAAGCTAAAAAAAATATCAAATGTGACACATAAAGGTGGAAGGACATTCTACGTTCTTGAATTAGAAGAATTAATATAATCAAAATGGCAATTTTACCCAAATTAATCTACATATTTAACCCAATCCTAGTCAAAGTGCCACAGACATTCTTCACAGACCTAGAAAAGACAATCATACAATTTGTCTGGAATCACAAAAGACCTCTTATTGCCAAAGCAATCCTCCACAAGAAGAGTGGAGTGGGTGGCATTTCACTCCCTAACCCAAAAATATACTACAAAGTTGTGGTAATTAAACAAAATGGTATTGATTCAGAAACAGACAGGTATACCAGTGAAACAGAATAGACTCCCCAGAAATAAACTCACATTGTCAACTGATATTTTACAAAGGGTACCAGTAGTAAAAGGGAGATCTTTTTAGCAAATGATGCTGGAAATATTGCATAACTATTTGTAGATAGATGAATCTGAACACCTCACCATTGACAAAAATCAACACGAAGTGGATCAAAGATCTAAACTGAACACTTCAAACTGTAAAACTGCTGCTGGAAAATACTGAGGAAACTGTGAGACATTGGGGTAGGCAAAAACTTCTTTAGTAAGAACCCCACAGCATAGTCAATAATTACCAAAATAGACAAGTGTTATTACATCAGATAAGAAGTTTCTGCCTGGCAAAAGACACAGTATTAGTATGAAAATATGGAATGTATTCCACAAATATGGAATGTCTTCCACAAATATGGAAGATTTACTGCTAAGTGAAAAAAGCCAGGCTATAAAGGAGAGACACTGTATGTCTCCACTTAATATATACCTACTGTTCACACTCTGTGGACAAAACTGAATGACTAAAAGTTATAGAAACTTAGTAAATTATTTGTGAATACCAGGTACAGTGTAGGAATAAGGCAGGTGAAGAAGTAGAGTCTGAGTAAAAACATAAGAAAGAAAAATATAGAGGCAAGGTATTTATAAAACAAAGAAATGGATTATTATCTGTTGAAGATCACTTTACAGTATTGACAACTGAACTGATTAGAAATGTACAAATGCTGACATATTCACTTTGCAAGCTTAATGTGATTAAATGTATAAGAATAATTGAAATAAAAATAATAACAATATATAAATAAATTTAAAAATTTGTCAATACATTAACTATAGTCCATAAATAATTGCTTTAACACTGTTTTATAAGCTTTTAAGAATGGCTATAATCCTAAAGTTATGTCCTTAATAAAATTCACATGCACAAAAACTCCTCTTACAAATACAGGTTTCTAAAAATCTAATTATTTGCAACCAGCAGTTGGCATAATGGCTATATTGCTGGACTCTGGGATGACAATTTCTCAGACTTTGGGTATTTAATGGTATCTAGTATTTATTGTATCTTATCCTTGTTTTTCTTGGTAATTTTCTCAGTATTGTTCATAATTTTTCTGTGTCAGTAGTTTTGTCTTCTACTTCCAATATTCAATCTTCTGCATGATCTAATCTGCTTTTAATACTTTCAAGGGAGGTTTTGATGTCTTGTATTACACTCTTCGCATTTAACAGCTCCACTTGATTCTTTTATTTATGGTGTCCAATTTTTTCATATCATAGAAGGGCTTCCTCATCTCTTGGAGCTGAATATCTTTTTTCTCTTGTATCTCATAAAGCCTTGTCACTATAAATGTTCTCAATTTTTTTCTGACATTTCTGTAGTAATCTCTACTTTTTCCCTATTTGGAGAGGAGTTTCTGTGTCCCCTGGGTGGAGCCATAATACTTGGTTCTCTCGTTCTTGAGGTTCTTCTCTGATTTTTATTCATTTGGTAAAGTATTTACTTTGGACTAGTTTTATTTGTTTGCTTGTTTGTTTTTTTGTTTTGAGAGGTTTTTGCTATAGAGCGCATGCATGCGCCAGGCAGAGAGAACAGAGAGACAGAAAGAGGGAAATCACTCCCTCCCCCCCCCCCCCCCGGGGAGGAGATGGTCACACCACAATCCCTTCTTCTACATTCTCCTCTTGGGATCTTGGGCACACATGCACATATGCCTAGTGAGAGTTTAAGCCACTAGGGACATGACTTGAACCATAGTCAACTACATGGGAGACCAGTGATATAGCCACTATGCCATCAGCTGGTCCCACTCTGGGCTAGTTTATTGGAGAAGTATTCTGTAACTGTGAGCTCATGAGTTTCCCATTACTGTGAAATAATTTGGTGTTGTTTTCTCTCTTGTATTATTTTTCCAATGTTGTAATCACAGGAGGAGTTTTAAAATAAGATTTATGAAGTAGAGTTTCTATCTTTTTACCAACAGTTCAGAGAGGAACAGAAAATTTTCTGAGTCTCACAGTAATCAGAATTTGGCTACTATGCATCTAGAACTCTCTAGGCAGAGAATAAAGGATGAGCAGGAAAATAAGAAAGTAAGATTTTAAAAAGGAAACAGAAATAGGGAAAAAAAGAAAAGGAGAAAATGAAAAGAACAAAAAAGGCAGAAAACACATTGCATAAAATAGAATTATGTTAAAAATGAAAATCACATTAGCATTTGAAGCATGACAGGCAGGGATGGAGATGCCTGACACTGTTCTGTCCTATGTGAAAGAAGAAGAGACAAAATAGCAAAAGAAAGACACAAGGAGAAAAGAAGATTTTTTTTAAAGAAACTATAAAAAAGACCAGGGTAGAGAGGAATTTTGGCTTATCTTATTAATATCTATGATCTAGAAGTGGGAACCCATGCTGGGGGATTCACAGCAATAAAGTTGAACACAGCAAGAGAAGCAGAGATGAAGATGCCTAAAACTATTCTGTTCTTGTGAGAAAAGGAGAGACAAATTGGCAAGAGAAAGACACAGGGGGAAGGAAAGTAGATTTAAAAAAAAAAAACTTAGGAAAGATAGAAAATAACAGGATAGAGGGTGATTTTTGCCTTAGAACGCACACAGTATGGAAGTGGGGCGGGGGGGGGGGGGCAAACTGAGGGCTTCACAGCTGTAAAGATGGATCAGGAAAGGGCAGGAGAGGCAGAGATGGAGATGTATGAAATTGTTCTTTCCTATGTGAGGGAAGAAGCAGCAAATTAGCAAGACGCAGGGGGAAGAAACACTGGATTTTTTGTTTTTTTTTTTTACTAAGGCCAAGGATCGGAAATGGTGGAGGCGCATCTAGGGGCTTCACAGCAGTTAAGGTGGACCAAGGGAAGGGCAGGAGAGGAAGAATTGGAGAGCCTGAAACTGTTGTGTCCTTACTAATGCTTTTGGCCTGGAAGTCAGGAGAGCCAAGTCTAGTGTTTCACAGAAGTGAAACTGGATCTTGCAAAGGAAAGGAGAGAGAGAGAGATGGAGATGCCTAAGACTATTCTGTTCTTACTAATGCCTACTGTCAGAAGTGGGAGTGAGGGCAGAATGGGGGCTTCACAGCAGTGAAGTTAAAATCAGGGAAAGGCAGGAGAGAAAGAGATGGACCTTGGTGTATACTCTTTATTTTTTGGAGAGGTTTTCGCTATAGAGCGCGTGCTCTCACCAGACAGACAGAGAGAGACATAGAGACAGAAAGCGAGAAATCACCCCCCACGGGGGATGGTCATGCCGCAATCCCTTCTCCTCCATTCTTCTCTCGGGATCTTGGGCACACATGCACACATGCCCGGCGTGAGTTTTAAGCCACCGGGTCCGGGATTTGAACCGCGGTCAACTACGTGGGAGTCCAGTGACATAGCCATTACGCTAACTGCTGACTCCCTGGGTGTATACTCTTTTAATGTGTTTTTGGTTATGATTTGCTTATATCTTGATAAGAAAACCTCCTCTGCATGAATCAGGGATATCAATCTGTAGTTTTCTTTTTCTTTCTTTCTCTCTCTTTCTTTTTCTCTCTCCTTCCTTCCTTCCTTTCTTCCTTCCTTCCTTCCTTCCTTCCTTCCTTCCTTCCTTCCTTCCTTCCTTCCTTCCTTCCTCTCTCTCTTCCTCCCTTCCTCCCTCCCTCCCTCCCTCCCTCCCTCCCTTCCTTCCTTCCTTCCTTCCTTCCTCTCTCTCTTCCTCCCTCCCTTCCTTCCTTCCTTCCTTCCTTCCTTCCTTCCTTCCTTCCTTCCTTCCTTCTTCCCTCTCTCCCTCCCTTTCTTTCTTCCTTTCCTTCCTTTTCCCTTCCTTTTTCCTTCCTTTCCTTCCTTCCTTTCTTTCCTTTCTTCCTTCCTCCCTCCCTCCCCCCTCTCTCTCTCTTTCTTCTTTCTTTCCCCTCCCACCCTCCCTCCCTCCCTCCCTCAATCTATCTTCCTTTCTTTCTTCTTTCTTTCTTTCTTTCTTTCTTTCTTTCTTTCTTTCTTTCTTTCTTTCTTTCTTTCTTTCTTTCTTTCTTTCTCTTTGTTTATTATGCCCTCATCTGTTTCTCAGATAAGGGTGACTGAGGCTTAATAGAATAACTTAGAAGGGTTTCTTCCTTCTGTGTCTGTAGAAATAGTTTTAGGAGAATAAGGGGTAGGTCTTCTTTAAAAGTCTTGTAGAATTTTTTTTGAGACATGTCTGCTATCGGACACATTCGCTCACAGAGAGAAAGAGAGGAAGCAAGAAATTATCCAATCTGGGAGGGATGGTCACACCAAAATTCCTTCTGCTCTATTCTCCTCTTGGGATTTTAGGTATGCATGCAAATGCACCTCCTGTGATTTTTTAAGGCTCTGCATCTGGGACTCAAACCACAGTTGACTACTTGAGAGTCCAGAATGTAATTATTACTCCATCTGCTGGCCCCAAAAGTCTTATAGAATTTTAGAAGTGGAGCCATCAGAACCTAGGCTTTATTTTGTTGGGAGACAATGTATTACTGATTCAATCTCATTGCTTGTTATTGGTCAATTCCAGCTATATCTTTCTGATTCAACCTTGGTAGAATATATATGTCCAAATCTGTTCATCATTTATTCAGGTTTTCTTGTTTGTTGGTATATAATTGCTCAAAGTATTCTCTCATGATATTTTCTATTTCTATTATGTCTGTTGTAATATTCTGTTTTGTCAATTTGACTTGATTTATCTTATTCCTTTCTCAATTTTACTTATTTTCTCAAAGTTCCAGCTGTCATTTTATTTTATTTTATTTTATTTTATTTTATTTTATTTTATTTTATTTTTGGTATAGTTTATTTCCTATTGATTTTATTTCTTCCCTAATCTTTACTTATTTTCTTCTGGTATTATTTTGGGGATTGTTGTTGTTTTCCTAGGTCTCTGACAAGTTTTGTTAGGTTGTTCAGTTGCCACCTTTCAATTATTTTCTAGTAAGCACTAATTAACATTAACTTCCTATGACTGTTTTTACTATGTCCCATTGGTTATGAAATCTTGTGTGCTTGTTCTCATTGCTTTCAATGAATCTTTTTATTACAGTATAATTTCTTCAGTTGCAACTCAGGAATATGTTGTTTTTATTTCTCTATGGTTGTATAATTTTAGGGATTATTTCCCCTGCAGTTAGTTTTAGTTTTAGTTCCACGAGAGTCAAAATAGATCATGGATAGTTTCTATATCTTTGAATTTGTAGACTTTCTATATACACTTTCAAATGGCCTATCTTGAAAATGTCTCACCTAGAGGTGAGAAAAATATATACTTTGGGTTGTCAGGTGGAATGTCTTTAAATGTCTGTCAGATCCATTTGATATATGATATTACTTAGATGCAGTATCTCTTTGCTTATGTTTTGTCTAGATGATTTGTCCAAAGTAGACAGTGGGGTGTTGAGATCCCCATTTAGTGTGTTGCTGTCTATCTCCCTCTTTATATCTAGCAGTCTTTATTTTACTTATTTGTGTGTACCTGTCTAGGTGCATAGATGTTTATGAGTGTTATATCTTCTTGGGGTTTAGTGTTATTCTTTGTCTTTTATTCTTCTTTGTCTCTAAAACTTTTTGTCTTAAAATCTATTTTGTCTAATACCAGTATCACATCTCCATACTTTTACAATTTTCTGTTTGCTTGGAACATCTTTTCCCAGCCCTTCACTTTCATTCTTCACTTGTCTTTATCCATGAAGTCTGTTTTTTGTTAACAGCATATAGAGTTCATTTCCTCCTCTTTCTTCTCCCTCCTCCTCTTCCTCCCTCTTTTCCTTCTTCCTTTTGGTATAACAAAAACTGGGAGTTTATTTATAGGGAAAGGAAAACAGAGCTCCCAAGAAGAAGAGAGGAGTCCCAGAAAATAAATTGCCCTAGAGTTCTTTATAAAGAAAGAATTATTTATTTAATTTTACCTGCTATTTATTTATTTATAATTTGCTATAGGACACATGTATTCACCAAAGAGAGACAGAGATAGAGAAAGAGAGAGAGAGAGAGACCATAGACTGAGAAAGCAAGCTGCCAAGTTCGGGATGTGAACCAAAGTCAACCATGTGGCCGTCCATTTTCCTAGTCACTATAATCACTATGCCATCTTCTGGTCCCACTTTATTCTGATTTAATCTAATCAGCCAGTTTGTGTCTCCCCCCCCCCCCCCGCCAAGAGATTTTTACTATAGTGCATGTGTACTCGCCAGAGAGACAGAAAATGAAAATTTACTCCCAGGACGATTGGTAGGCAGCAATTCCTTCTCCTCCATTCTCCTCTTATAATCTTGAGCACACATGCACATGAACCTGGTATGAGTTTAAACCACAAAGTCCAGTATTTGAACCACAGTTAACTATGTGGGAGTTCAGCAATGTAAGTATTATGTCATCTGCTGGTCCCCAGTCTGTGTCTTTTAATTGTAGATTCAATCTATTAGCATTCAATGTTATAATTAATATTTCAGACTTAGTACTATTATTTGTTAGTCATTTTCAACTTTTTTATGAGTTCATAATATTTATTTGACAAAATATGTGCATTTTAAGATGATTATAAGCTACAGTGCAACAGAAGTTTTTGAGCATGCTATATGGCACACTGCAGAAAACACAATGATTCTGTTCTACAGTTGTGACTTGAAATAAAAACGACATGGGTAATGTTTTCCAGTTCATCCATACGAGAGTGGGAGCCCTGAGAAGATAGCACTTAATTACCTATTTTTTATTTCATCAAAATAAGGGGACTCCCTCCCTAACTCTATGAATTATTTCAGTAATTTCAGTAGCCCTCCCTGCTACTATATTTGTCAAACTTTCAGTTTCTGATACAGAGTGCAGACATGTAGTACACATTGAATGGGGAGATACAAAGTACATCTTTCATAGTCTGGCTTGCTTCATTTAGCTTAAGTCTTCCATATTCATCCACTTTGTATTGACATCAGGGTCTTTTTTTATGACTGAGTAATAGTCCTTAGAGTTCATATCACATTTTTTTTTCAAGCCACTCATCTATTTTTGGATATTTGGGTTGATTCCATATCCTAGTGATTGCAAATAATACTGCAGTGATCACAGATGTGCCCGTGTTATTCCTATTTAGGATTTTACTGTACTTTAGACAAATACATAAGGGTAAAACTATTGGATCATATGGTAGTTCCATTTGTAGGTTTCTGAGAAATCTTAACATAATTCTCCACAATTATTGCACTTATTTACATTCCTACCAATAGTGTAGGAGAGTTCTCTTCACCACAGTTTCAATAGCAGTTAACTAGGGTGCGGAAATGACCCTCAGAGTGGGAGACTATATACCTCAGATAAGAGAGTAGTACAGAAAACTCCACCAGCTTACCCCCACACACAAAAAATGAATACTATTAAAACATAGGAAAATTCATTTAACAGTCAACTCTGTAAGGAAGACATAAGTGACCTAGAAGCATATGAAAACATGCTCTACATCTCTTATTATAATATAAATACCAAAACAAAAACAAAAACAAAACATGATAAGATACCACTTGTTTTTGGTATTATGTTTTTTATAGGTATAGTAATACCTTTGCTATGCAGAAGTTACTCAGCCTAATTGTCTATCTTTTAAAACTATTGTCTATGGTTTGGAGGTCTTCTTTAAGAAGTCTTTGTCTACTCCAAGGTCCCCAAGAGTTTTTCCCTGTGTATTCCACTATTAGTTTTGTGGTTTGATATTTTATGCTTAGCTCCTCAATTTTTAGTTGATCTTTTTTCCTTTGGTTAGAGATTTTTGCTAAAGCACATATGCACTTGCCTGAGTCACAGAATGAAAGAAAGCAAGAAATCACCCTCCAGCCATGCCACAATCTATTCTCCTTCATTCTCTTCTCAGGTTTTTGGGGATACATGCATATGCACTGGCTTGAGTTTAAGGACACCAGGTCCAGAACTCAAAATGTAGTCGTCTTTATGGGAGACCAATGACATAACCAACAAGCCATCTGATGGTCCAGTTGAGTTGACTTTTGTAAGTAATGGGAAATAAGGATCCTGTTTCATTCTTATGAATGTGGGTATCAAGTTCTTTGAGAAACATTTAATAAAGAGATTTTCTTTTTTCGCACTAGATTGTCTCATGCACTTACTTGAGGATTAGTTGTCAAGGGCTGTATGTTTTGGGGTTTATTTGGGATTGTCAATTCTGTTCCATTGGTCTATCTGCCTGTTTTAGGATCAATAGCATGCTATTTTAACTATCATAGCTTTGTAATATGTTTTGAGGTCAGGAAGTTAGATTTGGCCTATTTTATTCCCCTAGAATAGTATTGCATTGGTGACTCAAGAAATTGTATAATTATTGACCAACTTTATGATTGTTATTTTTGTTTTAAAATGTTATTTGAATTTATTTTATACATTTAATCAGTAAATATCTCATTGCTTGTAAATTGAATTTACCCAAGAAAAATACACTTGACCATTAGTCCTAGTGAGCATACAAACACACTATAATCACTGGATCCATGATGGTATTTGCTACTTCTGTGAGGAGTATCTCGTAGTTTTGTTGTTGCTTGAGCTATTATGAAGACCAAGACCACTGAGAAATTAAAGTTTTAGGAGCCCTTATTCCTGGTCAGAGACTGTGGGAGGCTGTGCACCAGCGAGTCTGCCGAGGTTTCTCAGAGAGCAAACAATTGCCATGATTGGCCACTAGAATCCCTCAGATTTGCATATCCAGCACTTCATGATTGGTCCAAAAGCAACCAATCATAACCCACCATTTACAACCAATCACGGCCCACCGTTACAAGGGACCTGAGTACGAAGGATCCAGTGAAGAGCATCTGAGGAGGGGACAAGTGGCGCCCGAACAGGGACGGGACAAGTGGTGCTCAAACAAGGGACCTGAGTATGAAGGATCCAATGAAGAGCACCCGAGGAGGGGACGGCAGAGAATCGTCCCGGTGAGTAACAAAGATTGCTTACTTATAAGTAATAAGTGTAATAATGGGACAAGTAATAAGGGTGATAATGGGACAAGAGCTTAGCCAGCATGAACAAGAGCTTAGTCAGCATGAACAAGAGCTTAGTCAGCAGAAATTATTTGTTCAGGGCTTGAAAGAAGCCCTCAAGACACGAGGAGTTAAGATTAAGATTAAGCAGTTGCTCTCCTTTTTTGATTTCTTAAAAGAAGTTTGTCCATGGTTCCCTCAAGAAGGAATCATAGATGAGAAAATGTGGAAAAGAGTACAGGATGCTTTAAAAGATTATTATACCACATTCGGCCCAGAAAAAGTTCCCATGACTACTTTTTCATACTGGAACTTAATAGATGAAATTCTCAGGCTCCGCACCAGTGACCCAAAAATTGTCGCTATGGTCACTAAGGGAGAGCAGATCATGCAAAATGATCAACCCCAGGAGGAGGCTATAGCCGCCTCAGATCTAACCATGGATTCTAAAATTGAAAAAGAACAGGGAGAGGATCTTATTTCCCTAGATAGTGAGGAAGAAGTTAAAAGCCCTGAAGGTGAGACAAAACCCAAAAAATCCAAAAAACTAAAAAATAAAAACAACCTTAAGTCTCTACAAGAGCCAAAGAAAAATGAGTCAAAAACTGAGTCAGTTTTTTGGACAATGTGCTGCTGTTTATCCTATTTCTATATGGTCTCTGCTTGGGGTGGTTATGTGTTTATCATCAACCTTATTCCACTGCATGTGTTTGTGTTGTTACTGATGCAGAGAAATAGCAAAAGAGTCTACATAGCATATAGCATTTTCTACATTGTGGGTTTAATATTATCCATGCAGATACCTTTTGTATCACAATTAGAGAAACTAAAAACCAATACAGACAAAGAAACAAAACCAGTTCAGGGATCACATATGACAGACATTGAGACATTCCCTGTTATGGAAACTATAGATCCCCAAGGACAGGTTTGGTGCCGTCACAGTAGGTTTATGGTAAAAGAGATTAAGGCGGCAGTTGCCCAATACGGAGCTACTGCTCCATATACCTTAGCTATAGTTGAAGCTATCACCGAGGGCTGGCTTACACCATCTGATTGGCAAACATTAGCCCGAACTGTCCTTCTTAAATCTGAAAACTCTCAGCCTTTATGTTCCCCTAACCACAGCTACAGCTGCTGGCTCCACTGGCTTGGGTTATTATGCCAAGTCACTGAGGGTCTTATCTCAGACCAACTAGATTCCCTGGCTGAGGTGGTTCTTTAAAATAGACGAGGTTTAAATCTCCTCCTGGCAGGATATAGAAAGTCTGAATAGGTCCATAAGAAGCCAGGAGATCAAATCGGTTCTAAATAACCTCCCAACAAAGAAAAGCCCTGGCCCTGATGGATTCACCTCTGAATTCTACAAAACTTTCAAAGAAGAGTTAACCCCCATTCTGCTCAAGTTATTTCTAAATATCCAAAAGGGTGAATCTCTCCCTAATTCATTCTACGAAGCCTCTATCACCCTTATCCTTAAAACTGATAAGGACAGGACAAGGAAGGAAAACTATAGACCAATATCCCTGATGAATATAGACGCGAAGATTCTCAACAAGGTACTAGCAAATCGTATACAACAACTTATCAAAAAGATTATACATCATGATCAGGTAGGCTTTATCCCAGGAACGCAAGGTTGGTTCAACATACGCAAAACCATAAATGTAATACGCCATATTAATAGGAAGAAAGATAAAAACCATATGGTCATATCAATTGATGCAGAAAAAGCATTTGATAAGATACAACATCCCTTCATGATCAAGACTCTCAGCAAAATGGGCATAGAAGGGCCATTTCTCAACACAATAAAAGCTATCTATGAAAAACCCATAGCGAACATCATCCTCAATGGAGAACAGCTGAAAGCTTTTCCGCTAAAAACGGGTACAAGACAAGGATGTCCACTTTCTCTACTCCTCTTCAATATAGTACTAGAAGTCTTGGCCATTGCAATCAGAAAAGAGGAAAAAATAAAAGGCATTCAAATAGGAAAAGAAGAGGTGAAACTCTCTCTATTTGCAGATGACATGATTGTATACATAGAAGACCCAATTGTTTCCATAAAAAAATTTCTGGAAGTAATACATGAATACAGTAACGTTGCAGGATACAAAATTAATATCCAGAAATCTATAACATTTCTGTATACGAACAACAGGCAGACTGAGATGGAACTGAAAAAAGTTGTTCCATTTACCATAGCCACAAAAAATATGATACTTAGGGATAAATCTAACTAAAGAAGATAAAGACCTCCATAAGGAAAACTATGAGAAGATAAAAAACGAAATTGAAAATGACACAAAAAAGTGGAAGGACATCCCATGTTCCTGGACTGGAAGAATTAATATAATCAAAATGGCAATTTTACCCAAATTAATCTACCTATTTAATGCAATGCCAATCAAAGTACCAGACACATTCTTCACAGATCTAGGAAAGATAATCATAACGTTTGTCTGGAATCATTAAAGACCCCATATTGCCAAAGCAGTTTTGCACAAGAAGAATGGAGTGGGCGACATCTCACTCCCTGACCCAAAATTATACTACAAAGCTGTAGTAATCAAAACAGCATGGTACTGGAACAGGAACAGACAGGTGGACCATTGGAAAAGAATAGAGTCCCCAGAAATGAATGCTCAAACATACAGCCAACTGATTTTTGACAAGGGGCACCAGTCAATCCTGTGGGAAAAGGAAAACCTGTTCAGCAAATGGTGCTGGCAAAACTGGATCTCCACTTGCAGAAAGATGAATCTGAACCCCTACCTCTCACCTCTGACAAAAATAAAGTTAAGGTGGATCAAAGATCTAAATCTAAGACCTCAAACTATAAAACTGCTCCTTGAAAACACCGGGGAAACTCTGGGAGACATTGGGGTAGGGAAAAACTTCTTAAATAAGACTCCCAATGCACAGTCTATGATCCCTAACATAGACAAGTGGGATTACATCAGACTAAGAAGTTTCTGCCTGGCAAAAGACACAGTGATTAGTGTGAACAGACAGCCCTCAGAATGGGAAAATATTTTTGTAAACTATGCATCAGACAAGGGACTGATAACCAGAATCCACAAGGAACTCAAGCGGCTGTTCCGGAAAAAGACAATCAATCCTATTAAAAGATGGCAGAATGAGTTGAAAAAACCACTTTCTAAAGATGACATACGAATAGCTAAAAGGTATATGAAAAAATGCTCAACGTCCCTCATTGTAAGAGAAATGCAGATCAAAACAACAATGAGATATCACCTAACCCCAGTCAGAATGTCTAAGATTAAAAAAACAAAAAATGATAAGTGCTGAAGGGAGTGTGGTGAAAAGGGAACTCTCTTATACTGCTGGTGGGACTGTAAATTGGTTCAACCACTGTGGAGAACAATTTGGAGATTCCTCCAAAATCTACAAATAGAACTACCATATGATCCAGCAATCCCACTCCTTGGTATCTACCCGAAGGACAGAAGAATACTTCATCGAAAAAGTGCTTGCACATCGATGTTTATTGCGGCACTTTTCACGATTGCTAAGTCATGGAAACAACCTAAATGCCCACGAACTGATGAATGGTTAGAAAAACTGTGGCACATATACTCAATGGAATACTATTCATCCATAAAAAAACAACAAATCCCTGGCTTTTGAAAGGAAGTGGATGAAAATGGAAGACTTACTGTTGAGCAAAGCAAGCCATGCTATGAAAGAGAGGCATTGTATGTCCCCACTTAATATATACTGAGTGCACTCTAAATGTGTGTGTGTGTATGTATATATATATATATATATATATATATATATATATTTGTATATATATATATTTGTATATATATATATTTGTATATATATGTATATATATATTTTTGAAACCATTCTGTTTCTGTTGTTACAGAGTTTTAAAATTATACAAAATTATAAGACATATTTTGAACATTATCTTTAAAATTCAGTATTTTGAGATTTTGAAAGTTATTTGTAAACTTTCAAGAATTATGGAGTATGAGCTAAAATTTTTTGCTATGTAAAGTAAATGTTTGTGGAAAAATGTAAAAATAAATAAATGAAAAAAATAAATAAATAAATAAATAAAATAAATAAATAATAAAAAAAAAATCTTCTCCTGGCAGAACAGGGAGGTCTCTGTCTTGCTTTACAGGAACGCTGCTTTTACGCCAACAAGTCCAGCATCATTCGTGACAACATACATCAACTCCAACAATCTCTCCAACAACGTAGAATGGTCTGCCTGGAATGGTCTCCTCCCTTTCCTGCTCCCCCTCCTTGGCCCATCCATTGGCCTTTTAATTGCTTGCTCACTGGGACCTGTTATATTTAATAGGCGCATGTCATTTCTCAAACAACAAATTGACTCGCTTATGGAAGACCAACACCCCTATACTGGTCTCGCCTGAGGCACTGAATCGGGTAGCCAAAGACGGGTAAGAGAGTCTGATGAACCCAATAACTGTTCAGTCCTTCCACCTAAGACAGGAGGCCCATCATAGCTATGGGACTCTCCAATAACGAGTAAGAATGGACTTATGGTTCTTTAAACAACTCCAACCTAAGACAGGCACGATTCCCCCAAGCCTTTACCTCATCTCTCAAAACAGAGAAGAGGGATATGTGGGAGACTGCGCACCAGCGAGTCTGCCGAGGTTTCTCAGAGAGCAAACAATTGCCATGATTGGACACTAGAATCCCTCAGATTTGCATATCTGGCACCTCATGATTGGTCCAAAAGCAACCAATCGTAACCCACCGTTTACAACCAATCACGGCCCACCGTTTACAACCAATCATAACCACCCTTTACGATCCACCAACGTGTATATAACCACCATGCCTGGCCCACAATAGCCAGACGACCAGGAAGACAACGAAGACAACACAGAAGACCAGGAAGACGATGACCCTGGAGAGCCTGCAGAGCTGACCCTGGAGAGCCTGCAGAGCTGAAACACTGCACAGTCTCCAGACGACCCTGAAGAGTTGTAACACTACATCGTCTCCAGACGACCCTGAAGAGCTGTGACACCATGTCGTCTTCATGCTGCTCACAACAGATGACACGACCCTAAAGAGTTGTAACACTGTGTCGTCTCCGTGCTATACTGTGCTGCCCACAATAAACAGACGACACTGTGTCGTCTCCGTGCTGTGACACTGTGCCGCTTGTTCCGGCTCTCACTCCTTCCCTCAGGAAACCTGTTCGACTGTCCCCCCAGGTCAGGACACGACACGTGGCACCCGAACCGGGTCGGGACAAGAGACTACCATCCTGGCCAGGGATTGCCACCCCTGCCAGGTTGTGTATGGGACAACAGCCCTGATTCACCGCTTTCCAGATCACTTAAGCACAAAAATCACAAGGGAACATTACACTTTGTAAGGGTCAGAGAGAGGGGGCTTGTAAGCAAGGAAGGGTTGCAAGGGCTGGGCTGAGGTGTGCTGCAAGGGAGAAAGGGCTGCAAGGGTTGTTACATTCCTTTACCATTAGTCTGTTAACAGTTTCCAGAAGCAGAGCAGCATGTTTTTTTGTTAAATGTAACCATATCCTTGTTTTTAACTCTGCTCTGTGGGGTGGTTGAGGCAGGCCTATGGGATGCATCTTAGTTTCACATACATCATTTTTCTTATAATCTATTTTAGTTCATCACAGTTTGATAGGAATTGCCTTGAATTTTTAGATTAATATGGATAGACTTATATCTAGATTATATTACTATTTTCAATGCAGAACATGAAATATTTTCAACTTTTTAAAAAACATTTTAAAAATCTTTGTATAGTTCCATTGACAGACTTCTGGCCAACAAGGAACCCTGTGGCAGGGACAGTCACTGGCCACAGCCCCAAGTTAACCTAACCCAACCCCAGAAACACGCCTCTCAAGAAGACAAGCCTCAGCTCTCCAGCAGAGTCCCATTCCATCACCAGAACCCAGGGCAGCTAGGGACCCTGAAGCATGAGTAGTCTCTAGCCATAGAACCAGCTTCAGCTCTCCCAAACCAAGAAATACCCCTCTTAGGAGGGTATCTTTTGTTAATTTCCAACTCCTCCTTACACCCATGCATAGGCCTCAGATCTCTAGCAGAACTTCAGTTCCACCCCCAGACCCCTGTATGCAAGGTACCCTGAGGCAGGGCCAATCTCTGGCCACAGCCCCAACTCTAGCTCTCTCAACACTAGAGACACCACTCTAAGGAAAGTCAGCAGATTTTTAATTCTTTTCTTCTTTGTTTTGTTCTCTTGTTCTCTCCTCCTCCTCCCCCCTCCCCCCTCTTCCTCTCCCCCTTTCTCTCTCTCCTTTCTCCCCCACGTCCCCCTCCCTCCTCCCCCTCCTTCTTCCCCTCCCTCTTTCTCCTTATTTTTCATGCTCCTAACTCTGGGCAGCAAAGAACCGTGAGTCAGGAAGGAAGGCAATAGTTTTTTTCTCTTCTTTCTTTTGTTAATTTCCTACTCCTCTGTAACACACAGAATAAGCATCAGCTCTCTAATATAAACCCAGTTCCATCCACAGACCCCTGGACAGCAAGGAATTCTGAGGCATGGCCAGTCCCTGGCCACAGTCCCAGATCCATCTCTCATAACACAAGAAACACACTTCTCAGTAAGGTAGACAGTTGTTTTTTCTCTTCTTCTTTCTTTTGTTAATTTCCTATACCTCTTTACCACACAGAACAGGCCTCAGCTCTCCAGCAGAGCCCACTAGTTCTATATCCAGAAAGCTGGCCAGCAAAAGATCCTGAGCATGACCAGCCTCAGCTCCAGCTCTCCCAACCCCAGAGACATCCCTCTCAGGAAGGTTGGCAGTTTTATTTTGTCTTCTTTCTTTTGTTAATTTTCTATTCCTCTTTAATGCACAGAACAGACCTCAGCTCTCCAGCAGAGCCCTAGTTATATCATTAGAACCCTGACCAGCAAGGGACCCTGAGGCCAAGGCCAGTCTCTGACCTCAGTCAGCTCCAGCTCTCTCAATCCCAAAACACCGCTCGCAGGAAGGTAGGCAGTTTTTCTTTGTCTTCTCTCTTTGGTTAATTTTCTACTCCTCTTTACACCACAGAACAAACCTGAGCTCTCCAGCAGAGCCCTGATTTCATCCCCAGAACCCTGTCCAGAAAGGAACACATAGTCAAAGCCAGTCTCTGGCCACAGCCTCAGTTACAGACCTCTCAAACCCAGAGACAACTCTCTCAGGAAGGCAGGCAGTTTTTAAAAATTTCTCTTCTGTTTCTTTTGTCAATTTCAGACTCCTTCTTACCGTACAGAACAAGCCTCATCTCTCCAACAGAGCATCAGTTACTTCCTCAGATTCCTGGCCAGCTAGGGATCCTGAGGCAGGGCCATTCTCTATTCACAACCCAGCTCCAGCTCTCCCAACCCCAGAGACACCTCTCTCACAATGGTAAGCATTGTTTTTTTTTCTCTTCTTATATCTTTTATTAATTTCCTACTCCTCCTCAGCACCCCTGACAAGCACAGTTTTCCAGCAGAGCCCCAGTGCTATCCACAGACCCCTGACCCTGAGGCAAGTCCACAGCCAGAACTCTAGTTCTCTGAAACACAGCTATAACACTTTCAGGAAGGTGAGCATTTTTTTTTCCTTCTTCTTTATTTTGTTAATTTTCAACTCCTCCTGACCCCGTAGAACAGTCCTCAGCTCTGCAACAGAGCCCTAGTTCATCCATTGGTCCCAGACTAACAAGGTACTCTGAGGCAGGGAAGGTTTCTGGCCACAGCCCCAGCTCCAACTCTCCCAGCCACATAAACAATCCTTTCAGGAATGTAGGCAATTATTTTCTCTTCTTCTTTATTTGTCAATTTCTTACTCCTCCTTACACTATGAACAGGTCTCAGCTCTCCATCATGGTCCCATTTCCATCCCATACCTCTGGCCAGCAAAGAACCTGAAGTAGGGCCAGTCTCTGGCTACAACCTCAGTTCCAGTTCTCTCAACCCCAGAGACACCCCTCTCAGGAAGGTAGGCATTTTTTTTTCTTCTGCTTTCTTTTTGTCAATTTCCTACCCCTCCTTACTCCACAAAACAGACCTCAGCCCTCAGCAGAGTCCCAGTTCCATCCATTGACCTGTGCCCAGCAAAGGACCCGAGGAAGGGCCAGTCTCTGGCCACAGCCCCGGTTCTAGCTTTCCCAACCCCAGAGACACACACTCTCAGTAATGTAGGCAGTATACTTTTTCTCTTCTTTTTTCTTTTGCTAATTTCCTACTCCTCCTGACCCCACAGACATGTGTCTGCTCTCCAATAGAGCCCTGTTCCATGCCAAGACCCATGGCCAGCAAAGGGTCCTGTGGCAGGGCCAGTTTCTGGCCACACCGCAGCTCCATCTTTCCCAGTCCCAGAGACACCTCTCTCAATAGGCGAGGTTTTTAATTTTTTTTCACTTCTTTCTTTTCTTAACTTTCAACTCCTCCTTACCCTACATAACAGGTCTAAGCTCTCCAGCAGAGCCCCAGTTCCATCCCCAGACCCTTAGCCAGCCAGGGACCCTGAGTCACGTCCATTCTCTTGCCACAGCCCCAGCTCCAGCTCTCCCAACCCCAGAGACATTTGTCTCAGAAAGATTGGCAGTTTTATTTTTTCTCTTCTTCTTTCTTTTGTTAATTTCCTACTCCTCTTTACCCCATAGAACAGGCCTCAGCTCTCCAGTAGAGCTCCAGTTTTATCCGCAGATCCTTGTTGAGCAACAGACCCTGAGGCAGGACCAGTCTCTGGCCATAGCCCTAGCTCCAGCTCTTCCAACCCCAATACCCCCTTCCCAGGAATGTAGGCAGGTTTTTTTTTTTTTATTCTTCATATTTGCTAATTTCATAGCAATTTCCTCGGTAGTCTGTAGAACATGCCTCACCTCTCCAGCAGAACCCCGTTCCATCTCCAGACTCCTGGATAGCAAGGGACCCTGAGGCAGTGCTTGTCCCTGACCCCAACCCCAGTAACATTTCTCCTAACCCAAAATACACCCCTCTCAATAAGTTAGGCCATTTATTTTCACTTCTTTTTATTGTTAATTCCCTACTGCTCTGTACCATACAGAACAGGTCTCAGCAATCCAGCAAAGCCCCAGTTCTATCCCCAGAACCCTAGCCAGTAATGGACCCTGAACAGGGCCATTCTCTGGCCAGTGTCAGCTCCAACTCTCCAAACCCCAGAGACACCCCTCTCCAAAAGATATGTAGTTTGTTTCTCTTATTTCTTTTTTTAATTTCATACTATTTCTTACCTCACAGAACAGGCCTCACCTCTCCAGCAATGTCCCTGTTCCATCCTTAGGCCATGGCCAGCAAGGGACCTTGAGGCAAGGTCAGAATCTGGCAATAGCCCCATCTCTAGCTCTCCAAACCAGAGAGACAACTTCTCAGGAAGGTAGGCAGTAATTATTTTCTCTTTTTCTTTGTTTTGTAAATGTCCTACACCTACTTACACCACAGAACTGGCCTCAGCTCTCCAGCAGAGCCCCAGTTCTATAACCAGACACCCTGGGCAGCAAGGGACCCTGAGGCAATGCCAGTCTCTGGCCACAGCTGCAGTTCCAGCTATCTGCATCCTAGAGAAACCACACTCAGGAAGGTAGGTAGTTTATTTTTTTTTCACTCTTCTTCTTTCTTTCATTAGTTTTCTGCTCCTCCTTATACCACAGAATAGGCATCGTTCTCCAGTAGAGACCCAGTTCCATCCCCAGACCCTTGAGAAGCAAAGGACCCTGAGGCAGTGCCAGTCTCTGACCAAAGCCCCAGCTTCCAACTCTTCCTAGCCAGGAAGGGACCCTGAGTAAGAACCATTCTTTTGCCCCAACTCCAGCTCTCCCAACCCAAGAGAGCCCTCTCAGAAAAGGAGGCAGATTATTTTTTTCTCTTGTTTCTTTTGTTAATTTCCTACTCCTCTTTACCCTACAGAGTAGGCCTCAGCTCTCCAGCAGAGCTCCAGTTCTATCCCCAGCTCCTGGCCAGCAAGGGACCCTGAGGCAGGGCCAGTCTCTGGCCATAGCCCTAGCTCCAGCTCTCCCAACCCCAATACCCGCTTCCCAGCAAGGTAGGCAGTTGTGTTTTTTTGTATTTGTTTCTGATTTTGTTTTTTACTTCTGTCTTTATTTGTTAATTTTCTACTCCCCAGTACTCCACAGAACATGTCTTACCTCTCCAGAAGAGCCCCTGTTCCATCTCCAGAATCCTTGCCAGAAAGTCACCCTTAGGCAGGGCCAGTCTCTGGCCACAGCCCCAGCAACATCTCTCCCAACCCCAGGGGACACCCTTCTCAAGAATGTAGGCAGTTTTGAGAACCAGCAGTTAGTGTAATGGCTATGTCGCTGGACTCCCATGTAGTTGACCGCGGTTCACGTCCCAGACCTGGTGGCTTAAAACTCACGCCAGTTGCGTGTGCGTGCGTGCCCAAGATCCCGAGAGGAGAATGGAGGAGAAGGGATCGCGGCGTGACCATTCCCCCTGGGGGGTGATGATTTCTCACTTTCTGTCTGTCTGTCTGCCTGGCGAGCGCACGTGCCCTATAGTGAAAAACCTCTCCAAAAAAAAAAAAAAAAAAAAAAAGAATGTAGGCAGTTTTTACTTTGACTTACTCTTTCTTTTGTTTATTTTCTACTCCTCCTTGCCCCATGGAAAAGGCCTCAACCCTCAGCAGATCCCCAGTTTCATCCCAGGCCCCTGAGAAGCAAGGGGCCCTGAGGCAGGGCCAGCAGGGCCAGGTGCTGGCCAAAGCCCCAGCTCCAGCTCCCCAAATCCCAGAGAAACCCCTCTCAGGAAGATAGGCAGTTTTTTTCTCTTCTTTCTTTTGATAATTTTCTATTTCTCCTTACCCCATATAACATGCCTCAGCTCTATAACAGAGCCCAGTTCTTTCCTCAAAACTCCTGACAATAATGGAGCCTGAAGCAGAACTAGTATTTAGCAGATCCATCAGTGAACCAGGCATGTTGTTTTTGTTCTGGGGTTAGCTGATTATATCCCTGTCCCACCTTTACAGGAAATTCTTTAAGAGGCTGGATATTTAAGGTAGAGTCATCTCTTGTGGGAAAGGAGATCACTAACTCATGCAAATTGGGAAGTCTATTTGAGCCAGCTTTGGCCCTATTTTGGATATACCATTTCCATTTAATGATGCTAGCTTCTTGGGCTTGTCCAATTTTGTGGGAACTGAGATCACTTAATATCCAGGTCATAATGGGGATACAGGGCTTAAGCATTACTTCATGGTTTAAAGTTAAATGTTCAGTGTCAACCAAAACCCACCAAGTGGCCAATAACTGTTGTTCAAAAGGCGTGTGTAACAACCTGGCTTTAGACAGTTTGTGATACCAGAATCTTAGAGTGACTAGCTGTCACTTTTGAAGCTGCCATAGGCTCTAGTTAGCATGATTATCATCTACAGTGATCACCAGTTCAACGGGACTGTCCTGTACTGGCCACAGGTCCATAGATCCTTGAATAGCTATTTTAGCTGCTTTGAAAGCCTGTGTAGCTTTGGGAGTCCATTCTAAAATATACTTCTTCCAGGTTATTTTATATAAAGGACTAAGTATCTGTCCAAGATGGGGAATGTGATTTTGCCAATAACCAAACAAATCAATAAATTTTTGAGCTTCTTTTTTACTGGCAGGTGGAGGAAATTTTAAGATCTTGTTCTCTGCTTTGGGCAGCACTCCATGCTTACCATCATTTCAATGTATCCCTAAAAACTTTACTTGAGAATTAGGCCCTTGTATTTTACCAGGATCTATTTCCCATCCATAGGTCTTCATGTGTTCTATTAAATCATCCACAATAATCTGCAATGACTCTATAATGGCCTTGAATTAGAATGTCATCAATATAATGAGTAATCTGAACATTGGAAGAAATGGGGAAAAGATCTAAATGCTCAGCCACAATTCTGTGACATAGAGTTGGACTGTGCTTGTACCCTTGGGGGAGTCAAATAAAGGTATACTGCGTCCTCTGCCAGGTAAAAGCAAAGTAGTCCTAATGACTTCAATGAATGGATATTGCAAAGAATGCATTGGCCAAATTTATCAAGCATAAAGGTACCAGGGTATTTTTGTATTCATTCCATTAAAGTAATGGTTTCTGGCACAGCAGTGACAAGTGGAGGGGTTACCTTATTCAGTTCTCGGTTATCAACTGTCATCCACTAGGTTCCATATGTCTTCCAAACAGGCTAGATTGGATTATTCCATTGGGTAGTAACTGGAATCATCACACCAGCCTGTACATATTCTTTAATAGTAGTTGCAATTTCATCATGCCCCCCAGGAATGTGATATTGCTTGCAAGAAATGGTTTTGATGAGAGTGGGTAAGAGGAGAGGATCCATTTTTAATTTTCCAACAGCTATCACAGGACAAAATTTCAAAGTGATGGATTGAATAGCAAAAAGATAAATAAGTTCCCTCAGGAAGAGTTATGGTGAGGCCTCATAAAAATATCAATTCCAATTACATACTCTGGAATAGGTACAATTATCACAGGGTATATCCTTTTGGGTAAGTTTCCAATTTTCAACATCAGGTTGTTTGTTTAGCCACAATTTCATTTCCACCCAGGCTGGAAATAGTCAAAGGGGTCCCTTTGAATTTAGGAGTATTATCATAAATGAGAGAGGCCTCCGCTCCAGTCTCCACCAAGACATTAGCTAAAGTGGTAGATCCATTTTTCTAATAAATAGTTAAAAGCCCATGGGGTCTATCATGGGGTGGGGGAAGAGAGAGCACTGAAGCTTGGCCCTCATCCTATTTGAAATTAACCAGATCAGAGAATGGATACAAAGTAGACTCTTCCAAAAAGGGTTGGTAGCCTCCCTTGCCTCTGCCTTTGGTTCTTCCTCATTTTTGACCTCAGCTCAATGTGCCTTTTTCACCTTTTCTTTATACATTTGCCACATCTCTTTGGTAGGTATACCATCTAATTTATCAGGTTTCACTCCAGCTTTTAAAAGTGCCTGAAACATTTCTTTTCAGAAAATTCTATCCCCTTCACTTCCTGATTTCCCAAAACCAGTCCCAGTGGAATTATTTGGAATTATTTGGGGAATTTGGTCAGGAGACCATTCTCCCATATCTCCTAACTCAGACACCTTTTCTATTATAGATTCCAATGGATTTCCAGTCTTTGCTAATAACAAAGTCATCATCAAATGTTTGTAGGCAGGGGGAGCAGTTTGAATGATGATGTTTCTCATGGGAGCCAGTAAAGCTCCTGCCAAATATATGTCTGCCTGCCCTGTAGTAATAGCCATTTTTTTTTTTTTTGGAGAGGTTTTTGCTATAGGGCGCGTGCACTCGCTAGACAGACAGAGAGAGACAGAGAGATAGAAAGCGAGAAATCACCCCCCAGGGGTGATGGCCACGCCGCAATTCCTTCTCCTCCATTCTCCTCTCGGGATCTTGGGCACGCACGCACACGCGCCCGGCGTGAGTTTAAGCCACCGGGTCCGAGACTCGAACCGCGGTCGACTACATGGGAGTCCAGCGACATAGCCATTACGCTAACTGCTGGTCCCTAGCCATTTTCATGGTTTCTCACTTCAAGGTATGAATACCATCCTTTAAAGTATACCAGGTCTTTGTATCATGGGGCCATGAGAACTCTAAGGGGTATTGTTCCACACACCCTTGGGCAGCTAAAACCAACAGAGTAGTCCTACCTTCAGCAGCCTCAGCATGTTGATGATCTCTGATAGTGGCTTGAATATAGTGGCTGGAGGAAATTGTCAGAAATGTGTAAGCATCTTGCTGATCAACCTTAATACCTCCAGCTCCAGCATCAGTTATGCGTATAATCCAATCTTATAAATTCTCACCACTTCAATGACTGAAATGCCCTAGAATGTCATTGATTTCTTGCTGAGTGTAGTCTTCCTGTACAACAATGTTGGTCACTTGCACGTCAGGATGCTTTGTTTCATGGTGGTGTTACAATGGCTTTGCCTGAACAGTAGGAGGATATTTCCTGCATTCACCCTCAGCAGAAGACCTTCCTAATTGGTCCCAATCTACGTCTTCATCATCTATTTCATCCCAGATATCCCCATTCCATGTGTCAGCGTCCAAATCAGCCTTAGCAGTTGCAACAACAGTTCAAACCTTTTTGTACATTCACCTTCCCCTTCATTTTATGATATTTATATTTAGCACAGCATACTGCTGCTTTTTCTGCCATGTTTTGAAATAGCCGATCCTGATCCCCCAAAATAAAATTTTGGCTCTGCATAGTAGCCAGCTTCCCCTGTGTATCTGTCATTTCCTTCTCAAGGACCAATTTTTCCTGTGCCAAGTCATGCACACGGCAACACATCTTATGATAAGCGGAAAGGCAAATCCAACTGTGGAGAGCCATGCATTGGAACTCCTTCCCCTTTTCTACAGGAACAGCGTGTAAAGTTTCAAGCACTTGAGGCGGGTCAGCAGTACGGAGTTTACTGTCCCAGTTTTCGTCCCAATAGCCCATTCTCAAGGCAAAGAACAGAACTGGATATCTTCCCATCTATGGACATCAGAAGACAAGCAAGTGGAATCATTTTTGCAGAAAAAAGGCATGGCCCGTCTCTCGAGTGTGTATCCTCCTGACTCTGCTAATTGTGCTCCTATGGGCACACTGCTTAATTGAAAGAGCCTGATATGCACTCAATAACAACACCGTGGTAGAGTAAGTGAAAGTAAAGAGAAAGTTTATTTATACAAACTGCGACTCCACACCAAAAAGACTCACTACTGCAGTACTGGGAGTAACATCATGGGCAAACGCAAATTCAGTGCAAAGATTCATTCGAGATCATATCTTACCAGTCTGGGCTTTTATTTATACTGTTTTATGAGGCTGCATTTTCTTAACATACGCATAGCAGAAATACAAGGCATCATTAGGTAATAATATGAGTTATTATATGCAAAAAAAGAAAAAAACCTAGAAAAGATGGAC
>JAKSZU010000031.1:2134524-2189524 GCA_026018925.1 Tupaia tana
AGATAAGAGAAAAGAACAAAATAAATAAAATCGTCAATCAAAAAGGAAATATAACAAACATAACAGAATTTTTTTTTTTGAAGAGGTTTTTGCTATAGGGTGCATGCGCTTGCCAGACAGACTGAGACAGAGAGATGGAAAGTGGGAAATCACCCCCCAGGGGGGATGGCCACACCACGATTCCCTCTCCATTCTTCTCTTGGGATCTTGGGCACGCACACACATGCACCCGGCGTAAGATTTAAGTCATTGGGTCCAGGATGTGAACTGTAGTTGACTACATGGAAGTCCAGTGACATAGTCATTACGCTAACTACTGGTCCCAGGATATATTTTTTTTAAGAGTTTTTTCTTTTTTTTTTTTTTTTTTTCGCTACAGGGTGCGTGTGCTTGCCAGACAGACAGAGAGAGAGATAGAGACAGAAAGCTAGAAATCACCCCCCAGGGGGGATGGTCACGCTGCAATCCCTTCTCCTCCATTCTCCTCTCGGGATCTTGGGCAGGCACGCACACGTGCCCGGCGTGAGTTCTAAGCCACCGGGTCCAGGACACAAACCGCGGTCGACTACGTGGGAGTCCAGCAACATAGCCATTCCGCTAACTGCTGGTTCCCAGGTCCCAGGATTTTTTACAAAAGGATGGTAGAGAATGTTATAAGTGACTCTATGCCAACAAAAAAGAAATCTATACAAATTCCTTGAACATATAGTCTGCCAAGATTAAATACAGAAGACATATAAGCCTAAATAGACCAATAACAAGCAATAAGGTTAAATCAGTAATTAAAACAAACAAACAAAACCTCTCAACAGAGAAAAGCCCAAGTCCTGAGTGTTTTGCATCTTTCACTTCTGAATTCTACAAAACTTAGAAAAAAGTCAAAACCCATTCTCTGAAACTATTTCTAAAGAAAAAAATAAAACAAAAAATTCCAAATTTATTTATGAAGACTCCGTTACAATTATTTCAAAAACAAGGGATGTAACAACAACAAAGCTACAGGCCAATACATTTAAATAGAAATGCAAACAGTCTTAACAAGAAACTAGCAAATTATATAATATTCAAAGACATCAAACAGAACATTAAAAATATATTTATACACCACAACCAAGAAGGTTTTATTGTAGGAATACAAAACTGGTTCAACACCCACAAAACCATAAATGTAATACATCATATTAACAGAAAAGAAGATAAAAAATATGATTATATCAATCAATGTAGGATAAACATTTGATAAAACACAACACCACTTTTATGATTAAAACTCTCAGGAAAATCAGAGTAGAATAAATATTTATTAATACATTAAGGGCATATAGAAAAACACATAGCTAACATCATGCTGAATGAAAAATATTTCAGCTTTTTTACTAAAGACTGAAACTAAACAAGATTGTCCATTTTTTTCTGATCCTTTTCAACACAGTATTGAAATATTCCCCAATGCAATAAGAAAAGATAATAAGAGATATTAAAATATGAAAAGTAAAATCAGGTTCCCCAGTGTTCTAGTAGCCTGGGATGTCCCCTGGGCTTGCCTGACCTCAGCAGTCCTTTATCATGAGTGCACCCCTAAGTCCTGGGAATAACTTTGGAAATTTTATCACTCTGTCACCCAACACTCTAGCAGCCTGGGCTAACTTCATCCATTTGGAAATTTAGGCCTAGTCCCAGCAGGCCTCCTTTTCTGAGTACACCCCAGAATCTGAGGCTATCTTTGAAACTTTTGCCAATCTGTCACCTAGCACTATAGAGGCCTTGGCTTGCCTCACCCATCAGGATACTCAAGTGCTTCATCTCAGCAGTCTCCTCTCCAGGCCCTGTCAGTAACTTTGGAAACTGAGGCTCCAGGAAGGTCTCTTGGAAGGTCTCCTCTCATGATTACAACTCCAAACCTCAGGAATAACTAGAACTTTTGGCACTTCATTGCCCAGTGCTCTAAGAGCTTAGGGTTACCTCATCTATTGAGAGTCTTGGATCTGGCCTCTGCAGGCTTTATTTCATGAGTGCATCCTTGGGTATCAGGAGTAACTTTGGAATTTTTGGCACACCACTCTGTGCTACACTAGACGCATTATGTGACTTGATCCTCTCCACTAAGTTATACATTCTAACTTGCTCCTACCTCATCAAGAGTTGAAGATTTGGTACATAATCCAACCAAATATATGTAACTGAACTGACATGGGAGACAGAATCCATCAAAAGGAACTAACCTAGGAATTGAGAGTAAATTTTCCTCTGTTAATACTACAGAGTAGAATATGACAACTTGGAAAACATGAATACCTCATCAGATGACCAAAACCCAGCATAATTCTTGAAGAAACATGAGAAAACAGGATGTGATTCTTCCCCAGGTGAGTGAGTAACATTCCACCAAAAATGGGCAGAACAAAATAATAAAAGAAATGTCAAAAAAAAAAAAAAAAAAAAGAGTTCTGAGCATTTATAATGACAAAACTCAATGATATACAAGAGAAAACAATCATTTCCAGAAAATGAGAAAGAATCATTTCAGGACAGGAAATAGAAAGTCCATAAAAAATAGAAATCTTAATGAAGAATCAAACAGAACCTCTGGAAATGAATACAATATAAGAAATCAAAATCTCCCTTGAAAGTATTAACAATTAATTGGACCATGCAGAAGAAAGCATTTCTCTCTTTGAAGACAAATTCTTCAAAATAGACCAAAGCACCAAAAGTAATGAAAACAAAAATGAGAACATCATACTGGAAGTGGTAGGCACTATAAAACATCTAAATACTTATATAATGCATATTCAAAAAGAAGAACAATCAAAGTCATGGAAAACCTCTTATGATAAATATCTAAAAATTTTCCAAAGGTAGAAAGATATGGAGATATTCAGACCCCAAAATAAAAAGAACTCCAAATAGAATGAACATAAGAAAGATCCTCTTCCTGGCCCATCATAGCAGAATTGGTAAAAAAACAAAGACAATATTCTAAAAATGGCAAGGGAGAAATATCAGCTTACTTATAAAGTTTATCCCAAACAGTGCAGGCAAGCAAAGAATGGGAAGATGTGTTCAAAACATTAAAAAAGAATCCACCAGCAATACTATATCCAGCAGGATTATCCTTTAAATGGGAAAACAAAACAAAACAAAACACAACAACAACAACAACAACAACAACAAAACTATTCTCAGATAAACAAAAACTGAAAGAATTCACCAAGACTAGACCAGCTCTACAGGAAGTTCTGAGAGGAGTATTGCATCAGAAAAACTAAAGAAATATAAACAGAAATAAGAGAACAAAAACCAACTGAAAAAATAGCTAATACAATGACAGGGATAACTCTACAAATATCAGTAATAATGTTGAATGTTAATAGGTGAAATCCTCAAATTAAAAGACACAGACTGGCTGAATGGAAACAAAAACAGAAGTAATCTATATAATACCTACAAGAAACACAACTCACTAATAAGGACATACATATACTGAAAGTCATGAACTGGAAAAAGATACATGCAAATGCAAACCAATAAAAGCCTGGAGTTGTGATATTGTTATCAGACAAAATAGGCTGTAAGATGAAAACTGTAGGAAGAGGCGAAGAAGGATATACAGTACTGAAAGAAATGTTCACCAAAAAAATATAACACTTAAATATATAAATACCATGAACAGTGGAGCCCCTAAATATGTCAATCACAGACTGTATATTTCAAGGGAGATGTATACTGCAATACAATAATCCTAGGGTCTTTCAACACCCATTTTCTCTCTGGCCAGATCATCTAAATAGAAAATAAAGACATAATATCACAATGATACTATACATAAAATAGACTTGACACATTTACAGAGTATTTCACCAAATTACCACAAAATACGTACTTTTCTTACCCCCACATAGAACATTTTTGAAGAGTGACCATGTGATAGGGCACAAAACAAGCCTTAACAAATTAAAATGTATAGAAACTATGTCCAGCATCTTTTCTGACCTTATGGAAGTCAACTACTATGTCCAGCATCTTTTCTGACCATATGGAAGTCAACTACAAAAAGAGAAATTAAAACTACACAAACGCATGTAAATTAAACAATCTATCATTGAATAACACAGTTAGCATAATGGCTATGTCGCTGGACTCCCATGTAGTTGACAGCGGTTCAAGTCCCAGAAGCTTAAACTCATGCCGGGAGTGTGTGCATGCGTGCCCAAGATCCCGAGAGGAGAATGGAGGAGAAGGAATCACAGTGTGGCCATCCCCCTGGGGGGGTGATTTCTTGCTTTCTATCTCTCTGTCTCTCTCTGTCTTTCTGGCGGGCACACACATCCTATAGCAAAATCCTTTCCAAAAAAAAAAATTAAAGAAAAAAAAGTCAGTGATAATTGATCTCTATCTCTGCCTCTGCTACACCTTCTAAGTTTAATGGCTGTGAAGCCAGCCCCCAAGCCAGGGACCCCCTTACAGACTCCAGTGCTATTCAGCACAGACTCCTTCCAAGCATCTCCATCTCTGCCTCTGCTGTACTTTCTGAGTTCAGCTGTAGATTTATAAAGCCCTCTCAACCAGGGCCACCACTTCTAGACATGAGTGCTAGTCAAGCAGGCAAAGTCTCTCTATCCCTCTTGTTATTTTCTTTCTTTCCTTTTTCTTTTTTTTTGGAGAGGTTTTTGCTGTAGGGCACATGCTGTAGGGCCAGAAAAACAGAGAGAGACAGAAAGCCAGAAATCACCCCCCAGGGGGGATGGTCACACTGCAATCCCTTCTCCTCCATTCTCCTCTTGGGATTTTGGGCATGCACACACACGCCCAGTGTGAGTTTAAGCCACCAGGTCCAGGACTGGAACCACAGTCGAATACATGGGTGTCCAACGACATAGCCATTATGCTAACTGCTGGTCCCCCTCTTGTTCTTTTCAGTCCTCTAGAACTTATTTTCTCTTTCTTAAAAGCTTTCTGCCCCAAATATACCTTTCACTTGCTAATTTTTTTCTTCTTCCCTCACATAGAACAGAATCCATCCAGGAATCTCCATCTAAGCCTCTGCCACACATTCTGGGTTTAGTTTCACTGCTATGAAGCCTAACCAGCCAGGGACCCCTCTTCAAAACCCAATGCTAGTCAGATAGTCAATGTCTCTTCTTCTTGTTCTTTTCTGTCCCATTCAACTTTTCTTTCTCTTTTAAAATATATCTTCCAGCCCTATTTGTGCCTTTCTCTTACTAATTGGTCTCTTCTTCCTTCACCTAGGACAGAATCGTTCCAGACATCTCCATCTCTGCCTCTGCCACACCTTCTGGGTTCAGTTTCATGCTGTGAATTCCCCAGCCAGGGTCCTTTCATTCCAGCCAACATTTTTTTTAATTTCAATGTATTTATTTGCATTCATTCACTGTACATCATTACAGCATACAAAATGAGATTTTCCATCCAAATTTCACTATATATTGTCTCAATCAAGCACATTAACAAACATGTTATTGTCAGCAAATGATCTTCCATTTCTTGTCTTCTGTATGTTTTGCTTTTTTTCCCCCCACCCTTGATTCCCTATCTCTCACCCTCTGCCATCTCCCACTCTCCTCCCACACTGTCTCTGGTATCTATGTTTGCTTTCTATGCTGTTTTCACCTCATATTTTATTGAATCGCCAAAGACCCTAATCAATCCAAATGCCCTCAGAGCAAACACAGGTGATACACACATTTCCATGAACACAAGTCTTACTTTACGCATCCTATAAAGTAGCTTCTAGCTGTGGCTACATATCCTACTGCAGTCATTGAATAGATATATATTTTTTTCCTGAAACTTTTTTTTTGTAACTCAATTTACATTCCTTCCCTAAGCTTCATCACAGCATACAAAATGTGATCTCCCAACCAGTACACACTGCATAGTGACTCAATCATGCACATTACAAAAAAATTTCCATTACTAGTTCCTAGAATTACTTCCACCGCTCTTTCTGACCCTCTGTCCCTTCCCACCCTCCTCTCACACCAACTCCAGTGTCCACAATTGTCCTTCATTCCCTTCCCACCCACATTTCATTGATCACACAATTTCCTACATAATCTAACTACTTTCAATGGTGAGTTCACTCATTACTACTAAGAAAACCAGTTTTAACTAAACTCAAAGAAGTGACAAGGAACTATGCTTAAAGCCAGGAAGTAAGTTAGGATTCTGTTCAAATGGTAGGTGCATGAACCTTTCAGTATCCTGTACTTTTATCTTCTGCTCTGCTTCAATTTTCCTGATTAAATTCTGGGATATAATATTCAACTCCAGACTTGTCCTCTGATTAAGTTGGCCACTTTCATAGTTTTTTGGACTCTTTTTTCCATGTGTCTGTGTTTAATTTTCTTGATACAGCACACCCTTGAGAACTTGTTGGAGATCTGGTCTGGTGCTGGTAAATTCTTTCAGGTTTTGTTTATCTGAGAATGTTCTTGTCTTTTCTTCCCACCTGAAAGATAATCTTGCTGGGTACAGTATTCTTGGCTAAAATTGCTTCTCTCATAACACTTTGAATATATTTTCCCATTCTCTCCTCGCTCACATTGTTTCAGATGAGAGATCTGCTGTTAGCCTGATGGGATGTCCTTTGTACGTAACTTGATGTTTTTCTCTTGCCAATCTTAGTATCTTGTCTTTGTCTGCGGTTTGGTCAACCTGGCTATAATGTGTCTTGGAGAAGATCTTCTTGGGTTGATTCTATTTGAGGTCCTTTGAATTTCCTGAGACTGGATCTTCGAAAGCCTCTCTAGGTTTGGAAAGTTTTCTTGTAGGATTGCATGGAATAGATTATCAATGCCCTTATGGGTCTCTTCACCTTCTGGAATGCCAATTATCCGGATATTTGGACGTTTGATGGTATCCAGTACTTCTCTCATATCATTCTCAAATTTTTGGGCCATTTTCTCAGTCTTCATGGTGGATTTTTCTAAGCCAGCCATTTTCTCTTCTACATCTGAGATTCTATTTTCTGAATGATCTAGTCTGCTTTTAATACTTTCAAGGGAGATTTTGACTTCCTGTATTATAGACTTCATCTCTAGCAGTTCCATTTGGGTCTTTTGTAAAGTGTGTAATTCCTCTTTCAGATCTTGCAAGAATTTCCTCATCTCCTGGAACTCGTCAACTTCTTTCTCCTTTCTCTTTAGCAGTTCATTATCTCTCTTCCATTCCATCTCTGTTAGCTTCGACATTAGGAAAGCTCTAAATTCCTTATCAGACATTTCCATGACTTTCACCGAACTGCTTGTGGATGAAGGAGAGTTAATCTTTACCCTAGAAGGAGAGGTATTTTCTCATTTTCCCATATTTCTCGTGATCCGGTGGTGATTTCTTGTCATCTGATGAATGGTGTGTTTCTTTCAAATTCTTGAAGTTAACACTCAATGTTCAGGAGAAAGCAGAAAGAGGTGTTTTAGAATATGGTTGTCGTTCTGTTGTGAACATTGGTGCAGCAGATTCAGTAGATATTGGGTGGAGAGACAAGAAAAGGGAAAATGAAAAGAGAGATACAAACAAGAACAAAAAGAGAAAAAAAGAAAAAAATTATAATTACTGTTCTTTTTTGAAAAAAAAAAAAATCACAAAATAGAAAACCGCACGGTGCAGTAGTGCACCGCGTAAAATATCTAGTTCACAGGAGCCATGAGGAATGTTCTGAAGGGAGAGCTCAACTCTCCTGCCATGCTAGCATTGCTTGCTGGAGGCTGAATTATGAGTAGAGAATCTTCATTTCTCCTGTCCCCTGAAATATCTAGTCCACAGGAGCCATGAGGAATCTTCTGAAGGAGGAGCTAAACTCTCCTGCCACGCTAACTTTGCTTGCTGGAGGATTACTAATAAGTAGAGAATGTTCATTTCTCCTGTACCAGGAAATATCTAGTTCACAGGAGCCATGAGGAATCTTCTGAAGGAAGAGCTCAACACTCCTGCCACGCTAGGTTTGCTTGCTGGAGGCTGAATTATGAGTAGAGAATCTAGAATTCTCCTGTTCCCTGAAATATCTAGTTAAAAGGAGCCAAGAGGAATCTTCTGAAGGAAGAGCTCAACACTCCTACCATGCTAGCTTTGCTTGCTGGAGGCTGAAGTATGAGTAGAGAATCTTCATTTCTCCTATCCCCTTGAAATATCTAGTTCACAGGAGCCATGAGGAATCTTCAGAAGGAAGGGCTCAACACTTCTGCCACGCTAGATTTGCTTGTTGGAGGATGAATGATGAGTAGAGAATCTTCATTTCTACTGCCCCTGAAATATCTAGTTCACAGGAGCAATAAGGAATCCTCTGAAAGAAGAGCTCAACTCTCCTGCCACGCTAGCTTTACATGCTGGAGGTTGAATTATAAGAAGAGAACCTTCATTTCTCCTGTGCTGTGAAATACCTAGTTCACAGGAGCCATGAGGAATCCTCTGAAGGAAAAACTCAATTCTCCTGCCACGATAGCTTTGCTTGCTGGAGGCTGAATTATGAGTAGAGAATCTTCATTTCTCCTGTATCCTGAAATATGTAGTTCACAGGAGCCATGAGGAATCTTCTGAAGGAAGAGCTCCACTCCCTTGCCATGCTATCCTTGATTGCTGGAGGCTGAATTAAGAGTAGAGAATCTTCATTTCTCTTGTTCCCTGACATATCTAGTTCACGGGAGCCATGAGGAATCTTCTGAAGAAGAGCTCAACTCTCCTGCCACACTAGCTTTGATTGCTGGAGGCTGAATAATGAGAAGAGAATCTTCATTTTTCCTGTCCCCTGAAATACCAAGTTCACAGGAGCCATGAGGAATCTCATGAAGGAAGGGCTCAACTCTCCTGCCAGGCTAGCTTTGCTTGCTGGAGGCTGAATTATGAGTAGAGAATCTTCATTTCTCCTGTCCCCTGAAATCTCTAGTTCACAGGAGCCATGAGGAATCTTCTGAAGGAAGAGATCAACTCTCCTGCCATATGAGCTTTGCTGCCTGGAGGATGAATTATGAGTAGAGAATCTTCATTTCTCCTGCTCCCTGAAATACCAAGTTTACAGGAGCCATGAAGAATCTTCTGAAGGAAGGGCTCAACTCTCCTGCCACGCTAACTTTGCTTCCTGGAGGCTGAATTATGAGGAGAGAATCTTCATTTCTCCTTTCCCCTGAAATATCTAGTTCAATGGAGCCATGGGGAATCTTCTGAAGGAAGACCTCCACTCTCCTGCCATGCTAGCTCTGCTTGTTGGAGGCTGAATTATGAGTAGAGAATATTCTTTTCTCCTGTCCCCTGAAATCACTAGTTCACAGGAGCCATGAGGACACTTCTGAAGGAAGAACTCAACTCTCCTGCCACGCTAGCTTTGCTTGCTGGAGGCTGAATTATGAGCAGAGAATCTTCATTTCTCCTGTCCCCTGAAATATCAAGTTCACTGGAGAAATGAGGAGTCTCCTGAAAGAAGAGCTCAACTCTCCTACCACGCTAGCTTTGCTTGCTGGAGACTGATTTATGATTAGAGAATCTTCATTTGTCCTGTCCCCTGAAATCACTAGTTCACAGGATCCATGAGGAATCTTCTGAAGGAAGAGCTCAACTCTCCTGTCACACTAGCTTTGCTTGCTGGAGGCTGAATTTTGAGTAGGGAATCTTCATTTCTCCTGTTCCCTGAAAACTCTAGTTCACAGGAGCCATGAGGAATCTTCTGAAGGAAGACCTCCACTCTCCTGTCACTCTAGCTCTAACTTTGCTTGCTGGAGGCTGAATTATGAGTAGAGAATCTTCATTTCTCCTGTCCCCTGAAATATCTAGTTCACAGGAGCCATGGGGAATCTTCTGAAGGAAGAGTTCAACTCTCCTTCCATGCTAGCTTTGCTTGCTGGATGCTGAATTATAAGTATAGAATCTTCATTTCTCCTGTCCCCTGAAATATCTAGTTCAACGGAGACATGAGGAATCATCTGAAGGATGAGCTCAACTATCCTGCCATGCTAAATTTCCTTGCACGAGGCTGAATTATGAGTAGAGAATCTTCATTTCTCCTGTCCCCTGAAATATCTAGTTCACAGGAGCCATGAGGAATCTTCTCAAGGGAGAGCTCAACTCTACTGCCATGCTACCTTTGCTGGCTGGGGGCTGAATTATGAGTAGAGAATCTTCATTTCCCTTGTCCCCTGAAATGTCTAGTTCACAGGCCCCATGAGGAATCTTCTGAAGGAAGAGCTCAACTCTCCTGCCACGCTAGGTTTGCTTGCTGGAGACTGAATTATGAGTAGAGAATGTTCATTTTTCCTGTACCCTGAAATATCTAGTTCACAGGAGCCATGAGGAATCTTCTGAAGGAAGAGCTCAACTCTCCTGCCACGATAGCTTTGTTTGCTGGAGGCTGAATTATTAGTAGAGAATCTTCATTTCTCTTGTCCCCTGAAATATCTCGTTCCCGGGAGACATGAGGAATCTTCTGAAGGAATAGCTTAACTCTCCTGTCACGCTAGCTTTGCTGGCTGGAGGTTGAATTATGAGTAGAGAATCTTTCTTTCTCCTGTCCCCTGAAATATCTAGTTCACAGGAGCCATGAGGAATCTTCTGAAGGAAGAGCTCAAATTTCCTGTCTCGCTAGCTCTAGCTTTGCTTGCTGGAGGCTGAATTATGAGTAGAAAATCTTCATTTTTCCTATCTCCTGATATATCTAGCTCAAGGGAGCCATGAGGAATCATCTGAGGGATGAGCCCAACTATCCTGCAACGCTAGCTTTCCTTGGTGGAGACTGAATTATGAGTAGAGAATCTTCATTTCTCCTGTCCCCTGAAATATCTAGTTCACAGGAGCCATGAGAATTCTTCTCAAGGAAGAGCTCAACTCTCCTGCAATGCTAGGTTTGCTGGCTGGGGGCTGAATTATGAGTAGAGAATCTTCATTTCTTCTGTCCCTGAAATATCTAGTTCACAGGAGCCATGAGGAATCTTCTAAAGGAAGAGCTCAACTCTTCTGCCATGCTAGCTTTGCTTGCTGGATGTTGAATTATAAGTAGAGAACCTTCATTCTCCTGTCCCCTGAAGAATCTAGCTCAAGGGAGCCATGAGGAATCATCTGAAGGATGAGCCCAACTATTCTGCCATGCTAGCTTTCCTTGCTGGAGGCTGAATTATGAGTAGTGAATCTTTATTTCTCCTGTCCCTTGAAATATCTAGTTCACAGGAGTCATGAGAAATCTTCTCAAGGAAGAGATCAACTCTCCTGCCATGCTAGGTTATCCTGGCTGGGGGCTGAATTATGAGTAGAGAATCTTCATTTCTCCTGTACCCTGAAATATGTAGTTCACAGGAGCCATAAGGAATCTTCTGATGGAAGAGCTCAACTCTCACTCACGCTACCTTTGCTTTCTTGAGGCTGAATTATGATTAGAAAATCTTCATTTGTCCTGTTCCCTGAAACATATAGTTCACTGTAGCCATATGGAATCTTCTGAAGGAAGAGCTCAACTCTCCTGTCACGCTACCTTTGCTTGAAGGAGGCTGAATAATGAGTAGAGAATCTTCATTTTTCCTGTCCCCCTGAAATATGTAGTTCACAGGAGCAATGAGGAATCTTCTGATGGAAGAGCTAAACTCTCCTGCCATGCTAGGTTTGCTTGCTGGAGTCTGAAATATGAATAGAGAATCTTTAATTCTCCTGTCCCCTGAAATATCTAGTTCACAGGAGCCATGAGAAATCTTCTGAAAGAAGGGCTCAAGTCTCCTGCCACGCTAGCTTTGTTTGCTGGAGACTGAATTATGAGTAGAGAATATTCATTTCTTCTGTCTCCTGAAATATCTAGTTCACAGGAGCCATGAGGAATCTTCTAAAGGAAGAGTTCACCTCTTCTGCCACGTTGGTTTTGCTTGCTGGATGTTGAATTATAAGTAGAGAATCTTCATTTTCCTGTCCCGTGAAGTATCTAGCTCAAGGGAGCCATGAGGAATCATCTGAAGGATGTACCCAACTATCGTGCCACAATAGCTTTCCTTGCTGGAGACTGAATTATGAGTAGTGAATCTTCATTTTTCCTGTCCCCTGAAATATCTAGTTCACAGGAGCCATGAGAAATCTTCTCAGGGAAGATCTCAACTCTCCTGCAATGCTAGGTTTGCTGGCTGGAGGCTGAATTATGAGTAGAGAATCTTCATTTCTCCTGTCCCCCTGGAATATCTAGTTCACAGGAGCCATGAGCAATCTTCACAAGCAAGGGCTAAACTCTAATGCCACGCTAGCCTTGCTTGTTGGAGGCTGATTTATGAGTAGAGAATCTTCATTTCTCATGTACTCTAAAATATCTAGGGCCCAGGAGCAATGAGGAATCTTCTGAAGGAGGAGCTCAACTCTCCTGCCACGCTAGCTTTGCTTTTTGGAGGCTAAATAATTAGTTGAGAATCTTTATTTCTCCTGTCCCCTGAAATATCTAGTTCACAGGAGCCATGAGGAATCTTTTGAAGGAAGAGCTCAACTCTCCTTTCACGCTAATTTTGCTTGCTGAATGCTGAATTGTAAGTAGAAAATCGTCATTTCTCTTATCCCCTGAAATATCTAGCTCAAGGGAGCCATGAAGAATCATCTGAGGGATGAGCCCAACTATCCTGCCACGCTAGCTTTCCTTGTTGGAAGCTGAATTATAAGTAGAGAATCTTCATTTCTCCTGTCCCCTGAAATATCTAGTTCACAGGAGCCATGAGAATTCTTCTCAAGGAAGAGCTCAACTCTCCTGCAATGCTAGGTTTGCTGGCTGGGGGCTGAATTATGAGTAGAGAATCTTCATTTCTTCTGTCCCTGAAATATCTAGTTCACAGGAGCCATGAGGAATCTTCTAAAGGAAGAGCTCAACTCTTCTGCCATGCTAGCTTTGCTTCCTGGATGTTGAATTATAAGTAGAGAACCTTCATTCCCCTGTCCCCTGAAGAATCTAGCTCAAGGGAGCCATGAGGAATCATCTGAAGGATGAGCCCAACTATTCTGCCATGCTAGCTTTCCCTGCTTGAGGCTGAATTATGAGTAGTGAATCTTTATTTCTCCTGTCCCTTGAAATATCTAGTTCACAGGAGTCATGAGAAATCTTCTCAAGGAAGAGATCAACTCTCCTGCCATGCTAGGTTTCCAGGCTGGGGGCTGAATTATGAGTAGAGAATCTTCATTTCTCCTGTACCCTGAAATATGTAGTTCACAGGAGCCATGAGGAATCTTCTGAAGGAAGAGCTTAACTCTCCTGCCACGCTAGCTTTTCCTGCTGGAGGCTGAATTATTAGTAGAGAATCTTCATTTCTCTTGTCCCCTGAAATATCTCGTTCCCGGGAGACATGAGGAATCTTCTGAAGGAAGAGCTCAACTCTCCTGTCACGCTAGCTTTACTGGCTGGAGGTTGAATTATGTGTAGACAATCTTCATTTTTCCTGTCCCCTGAAATCTCTAGTTCACAGGAGCCATGAAAAATCTTCTGAAGGAAGAGCTCAACCCTCCTGTCATGCTAGCTCTAGCTTTGCTTGCTGGAGGCTGAATTATGAGAATAGAATCTTCATTTCTCCTGTCCCCTGAAATATCTAGTTCACAGGAGCCATGAGGAATCTTCCCAAGGAAGAGCTCAACTCTCCTGCCATGCTAGCTTTGCTGGCTGGGGGCTGAATTATGAGTAGAGAATCTTCATTTCTCTTGTCCCCTGAAATATCTAGTTCACAGGCGCCATGAGGAAACTTCTGAAGGAAGAGCTCAACTCTCCCTCACGCTAGCTTTGCTTGCTTGAGGCTGAATTATGATTAGAGAATCTTCATTTCTCCTGGCCCCTGAAATATCTAGTTGAAAGGAGCCATGAGGAATCTTCTGACGGAAGATCTCAACTCTCCTGTCACGCTAGCTGTGCATATTTCAGGCTGAATGATGAGTAGAGAATTTTCATTTCTCCCCTCTTCTGAAATATTTAGTTCACAGGAGCCATGAAGAATCCTCTGAATGAAGAACTCAACTCTCCGGCCTCACTAGCTTTGCTTGCTGGAGGCTGAATTATGAGTAGAGAATGTTCATTTCTCTTGTCCCCTGAAATATCTAGTTCACAGGAGCCAGGAGGACTCTTCAGAAGGAAGAGTTCAGCACATGCCACGCTAGCTTGGCTGGCTGGAGGCTGCATTGTAAATAGAGAATCTTCATTTCTCCTGTCCCCTGAAATACCTAGTTCACAAGAGCCATGAGGAATCTTCTGATGGAAGAGTTCCACTCTCCTGCCACGCTAGCTTAGATTGTTGGAGGCTGAATTATGCGTAGACAATCTTTATTTCTCCTGTCCACTGAAATATTTAGTTCCCAGGAGCAATGAGGAATCTTCTAAATGAAGAGTTCAACTACCCTGTCACGCTAGCTTTGCTTGATGGAGGCTTAATTATGACTAGAGAATATTCATTTCTCCTTTCCCCTGGAATATCTAGTTCACAGGAGCCATGAGCAATCTTCACAAGCAAGGGCTGAACTCTAATGCCACGCTAGCCTTGCTTGTTGGAGGCTGATTTATGAGTAGAGAATCTTCATTTCTCATGTACTCTAAAATATCTAGGGCCCAGGGGCAATGAGGAATCTTCTGAAGGAGGAGCTCAACTCTCCTGCCACGCTAGCTTTGCTTCTTGGAGGCTAAATAATTAGTTGAGAATCTTTATTTCTCCTGTCCCCTGAAATATCTAGTTCACAGGAGCCATGAGGAATCTTTTGAAGGAAGAGCTCAACTCTCCTTTCACGCTAATTTTGCTTGCTGGATGCTGAATTGTAAGTAGAAAATCGTCATTTCTCTTATCCCCTGAAATATCTAGCTCAAGGGAGCCATGAAGAATCATCTGAGGGATGAGCCCAACTATCCTGCCACGCTAGCTTTCCTTGTTGGAAGCTGAATTATAAGTAGAGAATCTTCATTTCTCCTGTCCCCTGAAATATCTAGTTCACAGGAGCCATGAGAATTCTTCTCAAGGAAGAGCTCAACTCTCCTGCAATGCTAGGTTTGCTGGCTGGGGGCTGAATTATGAGTAGAGAATCTTCATTTCTTCTGTCCCTGAAATATCTAGTTCACTGGAGCCATGAGGAATCTTCTAAAGGAAGAGCTCAACTCTTCTGCCATGTTAGCTTTGCTTGCTGGATGTTGAATTATAAGTAGAGAACCTTCATTCTCCTGTCCCCTGAAGAATCTAGCTCAAGGGAGCCATGAGGAATCATCTGAAGGATGAGCCCAACTATTCTGCCATGCTAGCTTTCCCTGCTTGAGGCTGAATTATGAGTAGTGAATCTTTATTTCTCCTGTCCCTTGAAATATCTAGTTCACAGGAGTCATGAGAAATCTTCTCAAGGAAGAGATCAACTCTCCTGCCATGCTAGGTTTCCAGGCTGGGGGCTGAATTATGAGTAGAGAATCTTCATTTCTCCTGTACCCTGAAATATGTAGTTCACAGGAGCCATGAGGAATCTTCTGAAGGAAGAGCTTAACTCTCCTGCCACGCTAGCTTTTCCTGCTGGAGGCTGAATTATTAGTAGAGAATCTTCATTTCTCTTGTCCCCTGAAATATCTCGTTCCCGGGAGACATGAGGAATCTTCTGAAGGAAGAGCTCAACTCTCCTGTCACGCTAGCTTTGCTGGCTGGAGGTTGACTTATGTGTAGACAATCTTCATTTCTCCTGTCCCCTGAAATCTCTAGTTCACAGGAGCCATGAAAAATCTTCTGAAGGAAGAGCTCAACCCTCCTGTCATGCTAGCTCTAGCTTTGCTTGCTGGAGGCTGAATTATGAGAATAGAATCTTCATTTCTCCTGTCCCCTGAAATATCTAGTTCACAGGAGCCATGAGGAATCTTCCCAAGGAAGAGCTCAACTCTCCTGCCATGCTAGCTTTGCTGGCTGGGGGCTGAATTATGAGTAGAGAATCTTCATTTCTCTTGTCCCCTGAAATATCTAGTTCACAGGAGCCATGAGGAATCTTCTGAAGGAAGAGCTCAACTCTCCCTCACGCTAGCTTTGCTTGCTTGAGGCTGAATTATGATGAGAGAATCTTCATTTCTCCTGGCCCCTGAAATATCTAGTTGAAAGGAGCCATGAGGAATCTTCTGACGGAAGATCTCAACTCTCCTGTCACGCTAGCTGTGCATATTTCAGGCTGAATGATGAGTAGAGAATTTTCATTTCTCCCCTCTTCTGAAATATTTAGTTCACAGGAGCCATGAAGAATCCTCTGAATGAAGAACTCAACTCTCCGGCCTCACTAGCTTTGCTTGCTGGAGGCTGAATTATGAGTAGAGAATGTTCATTTCTCTTGTACCCTGAAATATCTAGTTCACAGGAGCCAGGAGGACTCTTCAGAAGGAAGAGTTCAGCACATGCCACGCTAGCTTGGCTGCTTGGAGGCTGCATTGTAAATAGAGAATCTTCATTTCTCCTGTCCCCTGAAATACCTAGTTCACAGGAGCCATGAGGAATCTTCTGCCATAGGGCGGGCGCCACCACGCCCAAGCCATGAGGAATCTTCTGATGGAAGAGCTCCACTCTCCTGCCACGCTAGCTTAGCTTGTTGGAGGCTGAATTATGAGTAGACAATCTTTATTTCTCCTGTCCACTGAAATATTTAGTTCCCAGGATCAATGAGGAATCTTTTAAATGAAGAGTTCAACTACCCTGTCATGCTAGCTTTGCTTGATGGAGGCTTAATTATGACTAGAGAATATTCATTTCTCCTTTCCCCTGGAATATCTAGTTCACAGGAGCCATGAGCAATCTTCACAAGGAAGGGCTGAACTCTAATGCCACACCAGCCTTGCTTGTTGGAGGCTGATTTATGAGTAGAGAATCTTCATTTCTCATGTACTCTGAAATATCTAGGGCCCAGGAGCAATGAGGAATCTTCTGAAGGAGGAGCTCAACTCTCCTGCCACGCTAGCTTTGCTTCTTGGAGGCTAAATAATTAGTTGAGAATCTTTATTTCTCCTGTCCCTTGAAATATCTACTTCACAGGAGCCATGAGGAATCTTTTGAAGGAAGAGCTCAACTCTCCTTTCACGCTAATTTTGCTTGCTGGATGCTGAATTGTAAGTAGAAAATCGTCATTTCTCTTATCCCCTGAAATATCTAGCTCAAGGGAACCATGAAGAATCATCTGAGGGATGAACCCAACTATCCTGCCACGCTAGCTTTCCTTGCTGGAGGCTGAAATATAAGTAGAGAATCTTCATTTCTCCTGTCCCCTGAAATATCTAGTTCACAGGAGCCATGAGAATTCTTCTCAAGGAAGAGCTCAACTCTCCTGCAATGCTAGGTTTGCTGGCTGGGGGCTGAATTATGAGTAGAGAATCTTCATTTCTTCTGTCCCTGAAATATCTAGTTCACAGGAGCCATGAAGAATCTTCTAAAGGAAGAACTCAACTCTTCTGCCATGCTAGCTTTGCTTGCTGGATGTTGAATTATAAGTAGAGAACCTTCATTCTCCTGTCCCCTGAAGAATCTAGCTCAAGGGAGCCATGAGGAATCATCTGAAGGATGAACGCAACTATTCTGCCATGCTAGCTTTCCTTGCTGGAAGCTGAATTATGAGTAGTGAATCTTCATTTCTCCTGTCCGCTGAAATATCTAGTTCACTGGAGCCATGAGAAATCTTCTCAAGGAAGAGATCAACTCCTCTGCCATGCTAGGTTTCCTGGCTGGGGGCTGAATTATGAGTAGAGAATCTTCATTTCTCCTGTACCCTGAAATATGTAGTTCACAGGAGCCATGAGGAATCTTCTGAAGGAAGAGCTCAACTCTCCCTCACGCTACCTTTGCTTTCTTGGGGCTGAATTATGAGTAGAGAATCTTCATTTGTCCTGTCCCCTGAAACATCTAGTTCACTGGAGCCATAAGGAATCTTCTGAAGGAAGAGCTCAACTCTCCTGTCACGCTACCTTTGCTTGCAGGAGGCTGAATAATGAGTAGAGAATCTTCATTTTTCCTGTCCCCCTGAAATATGTAGTTCACAGGAGCCATGGGGAATCTTATGAAGGAAGAGCTCAACTCTCCTGCCATGCTAGCTTTGCTTGCTGGAGGCTGAATTATGAGTAGAGAATCTTCATAGCTCCTGTCTCCTGAAATATCTAGTTCACAGGAGCCATGAGGAATCTTCTGATGGAAGAGCTAAACTCTCCTGCCATTCTAGGATAGCTTGCTGGAGACTGAAATATGAATAGAGAATCTTTATTTCTCCTGTCCCCTGAAACATCTAGTTCACTGGAGCCATGATGAATCTTCTGAAAGAAGGGCTCAACTCTCCTGCCACGCTAGCTTTGTTTGCTGGAGGCTGAATTATGAGTAGAGAATATTCATTTCTCCTATCCCCTGATATATCTAGCTCAAGGGAGCCATGAGGAATCATCTGAGAGATGAGCCCAACTATCCTGCCACGCTAGCTTTCCTTGCTGGAGGCTGAATTATGAGTAGAGAATCTTCATTTCTCCTGTCCCCTGAAATATCTAGTTCACAGGAGCCATGAGAATTCTTCTCAAGGAAGAGCTCAACTCTCCTGCAATGCTAGGTTTGCTGGCTGGGGGCTGAATTATGAGTAGAGAATCTTCATTTCTTCTGTCCCTGAAATATCTAGTTCACAGGAGCCATGAGGTATCTTCTAAAGGAAGAGCTCAACTCTTCTGCCATGCTAGCTTTGCTTGCTGGATGTTGAATTATAAGTAGAGAACCTTCATTCTCCTGTCCCCTGAAGAATCTAGCTCAAGGGAGCCATGAGGAATCATCTGAAGGATGTACCCAATTATCGTGCCACGCTAGCTTTCCTTGCTGGAGACTGAATTATGAGTAGTGAATCTTCATTTTTCCTGTCCCCTGAAATATCTAGTTCACAGGAGTCATGAGAAATCTTCTCAGGGAAGATCTCAACTCTCCTGCAATGCTAGGTTTGCTGGCTGGAGGCTGAATTATGAGTAGAGAATCTTCATTTCTCCTGTCCCCCTGAAATATGTAGTTCACAGGAGCCATGAGGAATCTTCTGAAGGAAGAGCTTAACTCTCCTGCCACGCTAGCTTTTCCTGCTGGAGGCTGATTTATTAGTAGAGAATCTTCATTTCTCTTGTCCCCTGAAATATCTCGTTCCTGGGAGACATGAGGAATCTTGTGAAGGAAGAGCTCAACTCTCCTGTCACGCTAGCTTTGCTGGCTGGAGGTTGAATTATGTGTAGACAATCTTCATTTTTCCTGTCCCCTGAAATCTCTAGTTCACAGGAGCCATGAAAAATCTTCTGAAGGAAGAGCTCAACCCTCCTGTCATGCTAGCTCTAGCTTTGCTTGCTGGAGGCTGAATTATGAGAATAGAATCTTCATTTCTCCTGTCCCCTGAAATATCTAGTTCACAGGAGCCATGAGGAATCTTCCCAAGGAAGAGCTCAACTCTCCTGCCATGCTAGCTTTGCTGGCTGGGGGCTGAATTATGAGTAGAGAATCTTCATTTCTCTTGTCCCCTGAAATATCTAGTTCACAGGAGCCATGAGGAATCTTCTGAAGGAAGAGCTCAACTCTCCCTCACGCTAGCTTTGCTTGCTTGAGGCTGAATTATGATGAGAGAATCTTCATTTCTCCTGGCCCCTGAAATATCTAGTTGAAAGGAGCCATGAGGAATCTTCGGACGGAAGATCTCAACTCTCCTGTCACGCTAGCTGTGCATATTTCAGGCTGAATGATGAGTAGAGAATTTTCATTTCTCCCCTCTTCTGAAATATTTAGTTCACAGGAGCCATGAAGAATCCTCTGAATGAAGAACTCAACTCTCCGGCCTCACTAGCTTTGCTTGCTGGAGGCTGAATTATGAGTAGAGAATGTTCATTTCTCTTGTCCCCTGAAATATCTAGTTCACAGGAGCCATGAGGACTCTTCAGAAGGAAGAGCTCAACACATGCCACGCTAGCTTGGCTGGCTGGAGGCTGCATTGTAAATAGAGAATCTTCATTTCTCCTGTCCCCTGAAATACCTAGTTCACAGGAGCCATGAGGAATCTTCTGATAGAAGAGCTCCACTCTCCTGCCACGCTAGCTTAGCTTGTTGGAGGCTGAATTATGAGTAGACAATCTTTATTTCTCCTGTCCACTGAAATATTTAGTTCCCAGGATCAATGAGGAATCTTCTAAATGAAGAGTTCAACTACCCTGTCACGCTAGCTTTGCTTGGTGGAGGCTTAATTATGACTAGAGAATATTCATTTCTCCTTTCCCCTGGAATATCTAGTTCACAGGAGCCATGAGCAATCTTCACAAGCAAGGGCTGAACTCTAATGCCACGCTAGCCTTGCTTGCTGGAGGCTGATTTCTGAGTAGAGAATCTTCATTTCTCATATACTCTGAAATATCTAGGGCCCAGGAGCAATGAGGAATCTTCTGAAGGAGGAGCTCAAATCTCCTGCCACACAAGCTTTGTCTTGGAGGCTAAATAATTAGTTGAGAATATTTATTTCTCCTGTCCCCTGAAATATCTAGTTCACAGGAGCCATGAGGAATCGTTTGAAGGAAGAGCTCAACTCTCCATTCACGCTAATTTTGCTTGCTGGATGCTGAATTGTAAGTAGAAAATCGTCATTTCTCCTATCCCCTGAAATATCTAGCTCAAGGGAGCCATGAGGAATCATCTGAGGGATGAGCCCAACTATCCTGCCACGCTAGCTTTCCTTGCTGGAGGCTGAATTATGAGTAGAGAATCTTCATTTCTCATGTCCCCTGAAATATCTAGTTCACAGGAGCCATGAGAATTCTTCTCAAGGAAGAGCTCAACTCTCCTGCAATGCTAGGTTTGCTGGCTGGGGGCTGAATTATGAGTAGAGAATCTTCATTTCTTCTGTCCCTGAAATATCTAGTTCACAGGAGCCATGAGGAATCTTCTAAAGGAAGAGCTCAACTCTTCTGCCATGCTAGCTTTGCTTGCTGTATGTTGAATTATAAGTAGAGAACCTTCATTCTCCTGTCCCCTGAAGAATCTAGCTCAAGGGAGCCATGAGGAATCATCTGAAGGATGAGCCCAACTATTCTGCCATGCTAGCTTTCCTTGCTTTAGGCTGAATTATGAGTAGTGAATCTTTATTTCTCCTGTCCCCTGAAATATCTAGTTCACAGGAGCCATGAGAAATCTTCTCAAGAAAGAGAACAACTCTCCTGCCATGCTAGGTTTCCTGGCTGTGGGCTGAATTATGAGTAGAGAATCTTCATTTCTCCTGTACCCTGAAATATGTAGTTCACAGGAGCCATGAGGAATCTTCTGAAGGAAGAGCTCAACTCTCCCTCACGCTACCTTTGCTTTCTTGAGGCTGAATTATGAGTAGAGAATCTTCATTTGTCCTGTCCCCTGAAACATCTAGTTCACTGGAGCCATAAGGAATCTTCTGAAGGAAGAGCTCAACTCTCCTGTCACGCTACCTTTGCTTGCAGGAGGCTGAATAATGAGTAGAGAATCTTCATTTTTCCTGTCCCCCTGAAATATGTAGTTCACAGGAGCCATGGGGAATCTTCTGAAGGAAGAGCTCAACTCTCCTGCCATGCTAGGTTTGCTTGCTGGAGTCTGAAATATGAATAGAGAATCTTTAATTCTCCTGTCCCCTGAAATATCTAGTTCACAGGAGCCATGAGGAATCTTCTGAAAGAAGGGCTCAAGTCTCCTGCCACGCTAGCTTTGTTTGCTGGAGGCTGAATTATGAGTAGAGAATCTTCATTTCTTCTGTCTCCTGAAATATCTAGTTCACAGGAGCCATGAGGAATCTTCTAAAGGAAGAGTTCACCTCTTCTGCCACGCTAGTTTTGCTTGCTGGATGTTGAATTATAAGTAGAGAATCTTCATTTTCCTGTCCCGTGAAGTATCTAGCTCAAGGGAGCCATGAGGAATCATCTGAAGGATGTACCAAACTATCGTGCCACGCTAGCTTTCCTTGCTGGAGACTGAATTATGAGTAGTGAATCTTCATTTTTCCTGTCCCCTGAAATATCTAGTTCACAGGAGCCATGAGAAATCTTCTCAGGGAAGATCTCAACTCTCCTGCAATGCTAGGTTTGCTGGCTGGAGGCTGAGTTATGAGTAGAGAATCTTCATTTCTCCTGGCCCCCTGAAATATGTAGTTCACAGGAGCCATGAGGAATCTTTTGAAGGAAGAGCTTAACTCTCCTGCCACGCTTGCTTTTCCTGCTGGAGGCTGAATTATTAGTAGAGAATCTTCATTTCTCTTGTCCCCTGAAATATCTCGTTCCCGGGAGACATGAGGAATCTTCTGAAGGAAGAGCTCAACTCTCCTGCCATGCTAGCTTATCTTGCTGGAGGCTGAATTATGAATAGAGAATCTTCATTTCTCCTATCCCCTGAAATATCTACTTCACAGTATGAATGAGGAATCTTCTGAAGAAAGAGTTCAACTATCATGCCACGCTAGCTTTGCTTGCTGGAGGCTGAATTATGAGTAGAGAATCTTCATTTCTCCTGTCCCCTGAACTATCTCGTTCACAGGAGCCTGAGGAAACTTCTGAAGGTAGAGCTCATTTCTCCTGCCATGCTAGATTTGCTTCCTGGGGGCTGAATTATGTGTAGAGAATCTTCATTTCTCCTGTCCCGCCAAATATCTAGTTGAGTGGAGCCAAATGGAATCTTCTGAAGGAAGAGCTCACCTCTCCTGCCACCCTACCTTTGCTTCCTTTAGGCAGATTTATGAGTAGAGAATCTTCAATTCTCCTCTCCCCTGAAATATCTAGTTCACAGGAGCCATGAGGAATCTTCTGAAGGAAGAGCTCAACTCTCCTTACATGCTAGGTTTGCTTCCTGGAGGCTGAATTATAAGTAGAGAATCTTCATTTCTCCTGTCCCATGAAATATCTAGTTCACTGGAACCATGAGTAATCTTCTGAAGGAAGAGCTCAACTCTCCTTCCATGCTAGCTTTGCTTCCTGGAGGCTGAATTATGAGTAGAGAATCTTCATTTCTCCTTTCCCATGAAATATCTAGTTCACTGGAGTCATGAGTATTCTTCTGAAGGAAGAACTCAACTCTCTTGCCACGTTAGCTTTGCTAGCTGGGGGCTGAATAATGAGTAGAGAATCTTCATTTCTCCTGTCCCCTGAAATACCTAGTTCACAGGAGCCATTAGGAATCTTCTAATGAAACAACTATCCTCTCTTGTAACGCTAGCTTTGCTTGCTCTTGGCTGAATCATGAGTAGAGAATCTTTAATTCTCCTGTCCCATGAAATATCTAGTTCACAGGAGCAATGATGAATCTTCTAAAGGAGGAGCTCAAGTCTCCTGTCTCGCTAGATTTGCTTGCTGGAAGATTAATTATGAGTAGAGAATCTTCATTTCTCCTGTCCTCTGATATATCTAATTCACAGGAGCCATGAGGCATTTTCTGAAGGAAAATCTCAAATCTCCTGCCACGAGAGCTTTGCTAGCAGGAGACTGAATTAGGAGTAGAGAATTTTCATTTCTCCTGTCCCCTGAAATATCTAGTTCACAGGAGCCATGAGGAATATTCTCAAGGAAGTGCCCAAATCTCCTGCCACGCAAGCAGTGCTTGCTGGAGGCTGAATTATGAGTAGAGAATCTTCATTTCTCCTGTCCCCTGAAATATGTAGTTCACAGGTGGAATGAGTGATCTTCTCAAGGAGGAGATCAACTGTACTGCCACGATGACTTTTCCTGCTGGAGGGTGAATTATGAGTAGACAATCTTCATTTCTCCTGTCCCCTGAAATATCTAGTTCACTGGAGCCATGAGTAATGTACTGAAGGAAGAGCACTACTCTCCTCCCATGCTACCTTTGCTTCCTGGGGCTGAATTATGAGTAGAAAATCTTCATTTCTCCTGTCCCCTGAAATATCTAGATCACGGGAGCCATGAGGAATCTTTTGAAGTAAGAGCTCAACTGTCCTGCCACGCAAGCGTTGTTTGTTGGGGGCTGAATTATGAGTAGAAAATCTTTGCTTTTCCTGTCCCCTGAAGTACCTAGTTGACTGGAGCCATGAGGAATCATCTGAAGGAAGAACTCACCTCTCGTGCAATGCTATCTTTGCTTGCTGGAGGCTGAATTATGAGTAGAGAATCTTCATTTCTCTTGTCCCATGAATTATCTAGTTCACAGAAGCTATGAGGAATCTTAGGAAAGAGGAGCACACCACTCCTGCCACGGTTGCTTTGCTTGCTGGAGGCTGAACTATGAGTAGAGAATCTTCATTTCTCCTATTCACTGAAATATCTTCTTCTCAGGAGTCATGAGCATTCTTCTGAATGAAGAAGTCAACACTCCTGCCATGCTAGCTTTGGTTTCTGGAGGCTGCATTAGGAGTAGATAATCTACATTTCTCCTGTCCCCTCGAATATCTAGTTACCAAGAGCCATGAGGAATCTTTTGAAGTTTGAGGTCAACTCTCCTGTCACGGTAGCTTTGCATGCTAGAAGCTGAATGATGAGTATATAATCTTCATTTCTCCACTGCCCGGAAATATCTAGTTCACAGGAGCCATGAGGAATCTTCTGAAGGATGAGCTCAACTCTCCTGCCATGCTAGCTTTGCTTGCTGGTGGCAGAATTATGAGTAGAGAATCTTCATTTCTCCTGTCCTCTGAAATATCTAGTTCACAGGAGCCATGAGGAATCTTCTGAAGGAAGAGCTCAACTCTCCTGCCAAGCTAACTTTGCTTGCTGGAGGCTGAATTATGACTAGAGAATCTTCATTTCTCCTCTTCCCTGAAATATCTAGTTCACAGGAGCCATGAGGAATATTCTGAAGGAAGAGCTCAACTCTCCTGCCATGCTAGCTTAGTTGCTGGAGACTGAATTATAAGTAGAGAATCTTCATTTCTCCTGTCCCCTGATATATCTTGTTCACTAGAGCCATGAGGTTCATTCTGAAAAAAAAGCTCAACTCTCCTGCCACACTAGCTTTCCTTGCCGGAGACTGGATTATGAGTAGAGAATCTTCATTTATCCTGTCCCCTGAAATATCTAGTTCACAGGAGCCATGATGAGTCTTCTCAAGGAAGGGCTAAAATCTACTGGCACGCTAGCCTTGCTGGATGGAGGCTGAATTATGAGGAGAGAATCGTCATTTCTCCTGTCCCCTGACAATTCAAGTTCACAGGAGCCATGAGGAATCTTCTGAAGGAACAGCACTACTGTCCTGCCACGCTAGATTTGCTTGCTGGGCACTGAATAATGAGTAGAGAATCTTCATTTCTCCTGTCCCCTGAAATACCTAGTTCACAGGAGCCATAAGGATTCTTGTAAAGAAACAGCTATCCTCTCCTGTAACGCTAGCTTTGCTGGCTTGAGGCTGAATGATTTGTAGAGAATCTTCAATTCTCCTGTCCCATGAAATATCTATTTCACAGGAGCGATGAAGAATCTTCTGATGGAAGAGCTGAACTCTCCTGCAACACTAGCTTTGCTTGCTGGAGGCTGAATTATGAGTAGAGAATCTTCATTTCTCCTATTCCCAGAAATATCTAGTTCATTGGAGCCAGAGGAATCTTCTGAAGGAAGAGCTCATCTCTCCTACCATGCTAGCTTTGCTTGCTGGATGCTGCATTATGAATAGAGAATCTAAATTTCTCCTATACCCTGAAATGTCTAGTTCACAGGAGCAATGAGGTATCTTCTGAAGATAGAGCTTAACTATCCTGCCACACTAGCTCTGCTTGCTGGAGGCTGTATTATGAATAGAGGATCTTCATTTCTCCTGTCCACTGAAATATCTAGTCCACAGGAGCCATGAGGAATTATTGTCTTATGGAAGAGCTCAACTCTCCTGCCACGCTAGCTTTGAATGCTGGAGGTTGATTTATGAGTAGAGAATCTTCATTTCTCCTGTCCCCTGAAATATCTAGTTCACAGCAGCAATGAGGAAACTTCTGAAGGAAGAGCTCATTTCTCCTGCCATGCTAGCTTTGCTTGCTGGAGTATGAATTATGAGTAGAAAATCTTCATTTTTTCTGTCCCTTGAAATATCTAGGTCACAGGAGCCATGCAGAATCTTCTCAAGGAAGGGCTCAACTCTCCTGCCACGCTAACAGTGCTTGCTGGAGGCTGAATTATGAGTAGAGAATCTTCATTTATCCTATCCCCTGAAATATGTAGTTCACAGGTAGCATGAGCGTTCTTCCCAAGGAAGAGGTCAACTGTCCTGCCACGTTGGCTTTGCTTGCTGGAGGCTGAATTATGAGTAGAGAATCTTCATTTCTCCTGTCCCCTAAAATGTCTAGTTCTCAGGAGATATGAGGATTCTTCTGAAGGTAGAGCTCAACTCTCCTGCCACGTTAGCTTTGCTCACTGAAGGCAGAATTATGAGTAGAGAATCTTCATTTCTCCTGTCCTCTGATATATCTAATTCACAGGAGCCACGAGGCATCTTCTGAAGGAAAATCTCAACTCTCCAGCCACGCTAGCTTTGCTAGATGGAGACTGAATTATGAGTAGAGAAGCTTCATTTCTCCTGTCCCCTGAAATATCTAGTTCACAGGAGCCATGAGGAATCTTCTCAAGGAAGGTCTCAACTCTCTTGCCACGCAAGCCTTGCTTGATGGAGGCTGAATTATGAGTAGAGAATCTTCATTACTCCTGTCCCCTGAAATATCAAGTTCACAGGTGGCCTGAGCCATCTTCTCAAGGAAGAGCTCAACTGTCCTGCCACATTGGCTTTGCTTGCTGGAGGCTGAATTATGAGTAGAGAATCTTCTTTTCTCCTGTCCCTGAAATATCTAGTTCACGGGAGCCATGAGGAATCTTCTGAAGGAAGAGCTCAACCCTCCTCCCACGGTAGCTTTGCTTGCTGGGGGTTGAATTATGAGTAGAAAATCTTCATTTCTCCTGTACCCTGAAATATCTAGATACGGGAAATATAAGGAATCTTCTGAAGGAAGAGCCCAAGTGTCCTGCCACGCTTGCTTTGCTTTCTTGTGGCTGAATTATGACTAGAGAATCTTCGTTTCTCCTGTCTCCTGAAATACCTGGTTCTCAGGCGATGTGAGGAATCTTCTGAAGGAAGAAGTCACCTCTCCTGCCACGCTAGCTTTGCTTGCTGGAGGCCGAATTATGAGTAGAGAATCTTCATTTCTCCTGTCCCTTGAAATATCTAGTTCCCTAGAGCCATGAGGTTTATTCTGAAAGAGAAGCTCAACTCTCCTGCCACGCTAGCTTTGCTTGCTGGAGACTGATTTATGAGTAGAGAATCTTCCTTTCTCCTGTCCCCTGAAATATCTAGTTCACAGGATCCATGACGAATCTTCTCAAGGAAGGTCTCAAATCTACTGCCACACTAGCCTTGCTTGATGGAGGCAGAATTATGTGTAGAGAATCTTCATTTCTCCTGTCCCCTGAAATATCTAGTTCACAGGAGCCATGAGGAATCTTCTGCAGGAAGAGTTCAACTCATCTGCCTCGCTAGCTTTGCTTGCTGGGGGCTGAATATTGAGTAGAGAATCTTCATTTCTCCTGTTCCCTGAAATACCTAGTTCACAGGAGCCATTACGAATTTTCTAAAGAAACAGCTAACCTCTCCTGTAACGCTAGCTTTGCTTGCTCAAGGCTGAATGATGAGTAGAGAATCTTCAATTGTCCTGTCCCATGAAAAATCTAGTTCACAGGAGCAATGATGAATCTTCTAAAATAGGAGCTCAACTCTCCTTCCTCACTATCTTTGCTTGTTGTAGGCTGAATTATGAGTTGAGAATCTTCATTTCCCCTGTAATCTGAAATATGTAGTTCAGAGGTGGCATGAGCGATCTTCTCAAGTAAGAGCTCAACTGTCATGCCACGTTGGATTTGCTTGCTGGAGTCTGAATTATGAGTAGATAATCTTCATTTCTCCTGTCCCATGAAATATCTAGTTCACAGGAGCCATGATGAATCTTCTAAAGGAGGAGCTCAACTCTCCTGCCTCACGAGCTTTGCTTGCTGGAGGCTGAATTATGAGTAGAGAATCTTCATTTCTCCTGTCCCATGAAATAGCTAGTTCATGGGAGCCATGAGAAATCCTCTGAAGGTAGAGCTCAACTCTCCTGCCACGCTAGCTTTGCTTGCTGGAGGCAGAATTATGAGTAGAGAATCTTCATTTCTCCTGTCCCCTGATATATCTAGTTCAATGGAGCCATGAGGAATCTTCTGAATAAAGAGCTCTACTGTCCAGCAACGTTAGCTTTGCTTGCTGGAGGATGCATTATCTCTAGAGAATCTTCATTTCTCCAAAACCCTGAAATATCTAGTTCACAGGAGCAATGAGGAAACTTCGGAAGAAAGAGCTCAACTATCCTGCCATGCTAGCTTTGCTTGCTTTAGGCTGTATTATGAGTAGAGGATCTTAATTTCCCCTGTCCCCTGAAATATCTAGTTCACAGGAGCTTGAAGAAATTTCTGAAGGAAGATCTCAACTCTCCTGCCATGCTAGCTTTGCATGCTGGAGGCTGAATTATGAGTAGAGAATCTTCATTTCTCCAGTCACCTGAAATACGTTGTTCACAGGTGGCATGAGCGATCTTCTCAAGGAAGAGCTCAACTGTACTGCCACGTTGGCTTTGCTTGCTGGAGGCTGAATTATGAGTAGAGAATCTTCATTTCTCCTGTTCCCTGAAATATCTTGATCATGGGAGCCATGAGGAATCTTCTGAAGGAAGAGCTCAACTCTCCTGCCACGCTAGCTTTGCTTCCTGGGGGCTGAATTATGAGTAGAAAATCTTCATTTCTCATGTCCCATGAAATATGTAGATCACGAAAGCCATGAAGAATCTTCTGAAGTAAGAGCTCAACTATGAACCTATGCAAGCTTTGAATGCTGGCGCTGAATTATGAGTAGAGAATCTTCGTTTCTCCTGTCCCCTGAAATACCTAGTTGACAGGAGCCGTGAGGAATCTTGTGAAGGAAGAACTCCCATCTCCTGCAACTCTAGCTTTGCTTGCTGGAGGCTGAATGATGAGTAGAGAATCTTCATTTCTCCTGTCTCATGAATTATCTAGTTCACAGGAGTCATGAGGAATCTTTGGAAGGAAGAGCACAGCTCTCCTGCCACGCTTGCTTTGATTACTGGAAGTTGAATTATGAATAGAGAATCTTTATTTCTCCTATTACCTGAAATATCTTCTTCTCAGGATCCATGAGTAATCTTCTAAATGAAGAGCTCAACTCTCCTGCCACACTAGCTTTGCTTCCTGGAGACTGTATTATGAGTAGAGAATCTTCATTTCCCCTGTCCCCTGAAATACCTAGTTCACAGGATCCATGAGTAATCTTCTGATTGAAGAGCTCAACTCTCTTGCCACGCTAGCTTTGCTTGCTGGAGGCTGTATTATGAGTAGAGAATCTTCATTTCCCCTGTCCCCTGAAATACCTAGTTTACAGGAGCCCTGAGGAATCTTCTGAAGGAAGAGCACAACCCTCCTGCCATGCTGGCTTTGCTTGCTGGAGGCTGAATTATGAATAGAGAATCTTCATTTCTCCTATCTTCTGAAATATCTACTTCACAGTATCAATGAGGAATCTTCTGATGAAAGAGCTCAACTATCCTGCCACGCTAGCTCTGCTTGCTGGAGGCTGAATTATGAGCAGAGAATCTTCATTTCTCCTGTCCTCTGAAATATCTCGTTCACAGGAGCCATGAGGAAACTTCTGAAGGAAGAGCTCATTTCTCCTGCCATGCTACCTTTGCTTTCTGGAGGCTGAATTATATGTAGAGAATCTCATTTCTCCTTTCCTGTGAAATATCTAGTTCACTGGAGCCATGTGGAATCTTCTGAAAGAAGAGCTCACCTCTCCTGCCACCCTACCTTTGCTTGCTTTAGGCAGATTTATGAGTAGAGAATCTTCAATTCTCCTCTCCCCTGAAATATCTAGTTCACAGGAGCCATGAGGAATCTTCTGAAGGAAGAGCTCAACTCTCCTGCCATGCTAGCTTTGCTTGTTGGAGGCTGGATTATGGGTAGAGAATCTTCATTTCTCCTGTCCCTTGAAATATCTAGTTAACAGGACCCAGGAGTAATCATCTGAAGGAAGAGATCAACTCTCCTTCCATGCTAACTTTGCTTGCTGGAGGCTGAATTATGAGTAGAGAATCTTCATTTCTCCTGTCCCATGAAGTATCTAGTTCACTGGAGCCATGAAGAATCTTCTAAAGGAAGAGCTCAACTCTCCTGCCATGCTAGCTTAGCTTGCTGGAGGCTGAATTATGAATAGAGAATCTTCATTTCTCCTATCCCCTGAAATATCTACTTCACAGGATGAATGAGGAATCTTCTGAAGAAAGAGTTCAACTATCATGCCACGCTAGCTTTGCTTGCTGGAGGCTGAATTATGAGTAGAGAATCTTCATTTCTCCTGTCCCCTGAAATATCTTGTTCACAGGAGCCTGAGTAAACTTCTGAAGGAAGAGCTCATTTCTCCTGCCATGCTAGATTTGCTTCCTGGGGGCTGAATTATGTGTAGAGAATCTTCATTTCTCCTGTCCCGCCAAATATCTAGTTGAGTGGAGCCAAATGGAATCTTCTGAAGGAAGAGCTCACCTCTCCTGCCACCCTACCATTGCTTCCTTTAGGCAGATTTATGAGTAGAGAATCTTCAATTCTCCTCTCCCCTGAAATATCTAGTTCACAGGAGCCATGAGGAATCTTCTGAAGGAAGAGCTCAACTCTCCTTACATGCTAGGTTTGCTTCCTGGAGGCTGAATTATAAGTAGAGAATCTTCATTTCTCCTGTCCCATGAAATATCTAGTTCACTGGAACCATGAGTAATCTTCTGAAGGAAGAGCTCAACTCTCCTTCCATGCTAGCTTTGCTTCCTGGAGGCTGAATTATGAGTAGAGAATCTTCATTTCTCCTTTCCCATGAAATATCTAGTTCACTGGAGTCATGAGTATTCTTCTGAAGGAAGAACTCAACTCTCTTGCCACGCTAGCTTTGCTAGCTGGGGGCTGAATAATGAGTAGAGAATCTTCATTTCTCCTGTCCCCTGAAATACCTAGTTCACAGGAGCCATTAGGAATCTTCTAATGAAACAACTATCCTCTCTTGTAACGCTAGCTTTGCTTGCTCTTGGCTGAATCATGAGTAGAGAATCTTTAATTCTCCTGTCCCATGAAATATCTAGTTCACAGGAGCAATGATGAATCTTCTAAAGGAGGAGCTCAAGTCTCCTGCCTCGCTAGATTTGCTTGCTGGAAGATTAATTATGAGTAGAGAATCTTCATTTCTCCTGTCCCCTGAAATATCTAGTTCACAGGAACAATGAGGAAACTTCTGAAGGAAGAGCTCATTTCTCTTGCCATGCTAGCTTTGCTTGCTGGAGGCAGATTTAAGTTCAGAGAATCTTCATATCTCCTCTCTCTTGAAATATCTAGTTCACAGGAGCAATGAGGAATCTTCTGAAGGAAGAGCTCACCTCTCCTGCCACCCTACATTTGCTTGCTGGAGGCAGATTTAAGAGTTGAGAATCTGCATTTCTCCTGTCTCCTGAAATACCTTGTTCACAGAAGCCATGAGGAATCTTCTGAAGGAAGAGCTAATCTCTCCTGCCACGCTAGCTTTGCTCACTGAAGGCTGAATTAGGAGTAGAGAATCTTCATTTCTCCTGTCCCCTGAAATATCTAGTTCACAGGAGCCATGAGTAATCTTCTCAAGAAAGGGCTCAAATCTCCTGCCACGCAAGCAGTGCTTGCTGGAGGCTGAATTATGGGTAGAGAATCTTCATTTCTCCTGTCCCCTGAAATATGAAGTTCACATGTGGCATGAGAGAACTTCTCAAGGAAGAGGTCAACTGTACTGACACGTTGGCTTTGCCTAATGGAGGTTGAATTATGAGTAGAAAATCTTCATTTCTCCTGTCCCCTGAAATATCTAGTTCAAGGGAGCCATGAGTAATGTTCTGAAGGAAGAGCACTACTTTCCTGCCACGCTAGCTTTGCTTCCTGGGGGTGAATTATGAGTAGAAAATCTTCATTTCTCCTGTCCCCTGAAATATCTAGATCACGGGAGCCATGAGGAATCTTCTGAAGTAAGAGCTCAACTGTCCTGCCACGCAAGCTTTGCTTGCTGGGGGCTGAATTATGAGTAGAGAATCTTCGTTTATCCTGTCCCCTGAAGTACGTAGTTGACAGGAGCCGTGAGGAATCTTCTGAAGGAAGAACTCACCTCTCGTGCAACGCTATCTTTGCTTGCTGGAGGCTGAATTATAAGTAGAGAATGTTCATTTCTCTTATCCCATGTATTATCTAGTTCAGAGAAGCTATGAGAAATCTTATGAAGGAAGAGCACACCTCTCCTGCCACGCTTGCTTTGCTTGCTTGAGGCTGAACTATGAGTAGAGAATCTTCATTTCTCCTATTCACTGAAATATCTTCTTCTCAGGAGCCATGAGCATTCTTCTGAATGAAGAAGTCAACACACCTGCCACGCTAGCTTTTCTTTCTGGAGGCTGCATTAGTAATAGAGAATCTACATTTCTCCTGTCCCCTGGAATATCTAGTTCACAAGAGCCATGAGGAATCTTCTGAAGTTTGAGCTCAACTCCCCTGTCACGCTAGCTTTGCATGCTAGAAGCTGAATGATGAGTAGAGAATCTTCATTTCTCCACTGCCCAGAAATATCTAGTTCACAGGAGCCATGAGGAATCTTCTGAAGAAAGAGCTCAACTCTCCAGCCAAGCTAGCTTTGCTTGCTGGAGCCTGAATTATGAGTAGAGAATCTTCATTTCTCCTCTTCCCTGAAATATCTAGTTCACAGGAGCAATGAGGAATATTCTGAAGGAAGAGCTCAACTCTCCTGCCATGCTAGCTTTGCTTGTTGGAGACTGAATTATGAGTAGAGAATCTTCATTTCTCCTGTCCCCTGATATATCTTGTTCACTGGAGCCATGAGGTTCATACTGAAAGAAAAGCTCAACTCTCCTGCCACGCTAGCTTTGCTTGCCAGCGACTGAATTATGAGTAGAGAATCTTCATTTCTCCTGTCTCCCGAAATACCTAGTTCACAGGAGCCATAAGGAATCTTGTAAAGAAACAGCTATCCTCTCCTGTAACGCTAGCTTTGCTTGCTCAAGGCTGAATGATGAGTAGAGAATCTTCAATTCTCCTGTCCCATGAAATATCTAGTTCACAGGAGCCATGATGAATCTTCTAAAGGATGAGCTCAACTCTCCTGCCACGCTAGCTTTGCTTGCTGGAGGCTGAATTATGAGTAGAGAAACTTCATTTGTCCTATCCCCTGAAATATCTAGTTCACAGGAGCCATGAAGAATCTTCTCAAGAAAGGGCTCATTTCTCTTGCCACGCTAGCAGTGCTTGCTGGAGGATGAATTATGAGTAGAGAATCTTCATTTCTCCTATCCCCTGAAATATGTAGTTCACAGGTGGCATGAGCGATCTCAAGGGAGATGTCAACTGTCCTGCCACGTTGGCTTTGCTTGCTGGAGGCTGAATTATGAGTAGAGAATCTTCATTTCTCCTGTCCCCTGAAATATCTAGTTGATAGAAGCCATGAGAAATCTTCTGAAGGAAGAGATCAACTCTCCTGCCATGCTAGCTTTGCTTGCTAGAGGCAGAATTATGAGTAGAGAATCTTCATTTCTCCTGGCCCCTGAAATATCTAGTTCACAGGAGCCATGAGGAATCTTCTGACGGGAGAGCTGAAATCTCCTGCCACACTAGCTTTGCTTGCTGGAGGCTGAATTATGAGTAGAGAATCTTCATTTTTCCTATCGCCTGAAATATCTAGTTCACTGGAGCCAGAGGAATCTTCAGAAGGAAGAGCTCAACTGTCCTGCCATGCTAGCTTTGCTTGCTGGTGGCTGTATTATAAATAGAGAATCTTCATTTCTCCTATACCCTGAAATATCTAGTTTCCAGGAGCAATGAGGAATCTTCTGAAGAAAGAGCTTAACTTTCCTGCCATGCTAGCTTTGCTTGCTGGAGGCTGTATTATGAGTAGAGGATTTCATTTCTCCTGTCCACTTAAATATCTAGTTCACAGGAGCCTTGAGGAATTTTCTTAAGGAAGAGCTCAACTCTACTGCCACGATAGCTTTGCTTCCTGGGGACTGAATTATGAGTAGAAAATCTTCATTTCTCCTGTCCCATGAAATATTTAGATCACGAAAGCCATGAAGAATCTTCTGAAGTAAGAGCTCAACTATAATCCCACGCAAGCTTTGCATGCTGGGGCTGAATTATGAGTAGAGAAACTTCGTTTCTCCTGTCCTCTGAAATACCTAGTTGACAGGAGCCGTGAGGAATCTTGTGAAGGAAGAACTCACCTCTCCTGCAACGCTAGCTTTGCTTGTTGGAGGCTGAATTATGTGTACAGAATCTTCATTTCTCTTGTCTCATGAATTATCTAGTTCACAGGAGTCATGCGGAATCTTTTGACGGAAGAGCACAGCTCTCATGCCACGCTTTCTTTGCTTACTGGAGGTTGAATTATGAATAGAGGATCGTATTTCTCCTATTCCCTGAAATATCTTCTTCTCAAGAGCCATGAGTAATCTTCTGAATGAAGAGCTCAACTCTCCTGCCACGCTAGCTTTGCTTGCTGGAGGCTGAATTATGAGTAGAGAATCTTCATTTCGCCTGTCCCCTGAAATACCTAGTTCACAGGAGCCATGAGGAATCTTCTGAAGGAAGATCTCAACTCTCCTACCATGCTAGCTTTGCTTGCTGAAGACTAAATTATGAGTAGAGAATCTTCATTTCTCCTGTTCCCGGAAATATCTAGTTCACGGGAGCCATGAGGAAACTTCTGAAGGAAGAGCACAACTCTCCTGCCACGCTAACCTTGCTTGCTGGAGGCTGAATTATGAGTAGAGAATCTTCACTTCTCCTGTCCCCTGAAATATCTCGTTCACAGGCTCCACAGGAATCTTCTGAAGGAAGAGCTCAACTCTCCTGCCACGCTAGCTTTGCTTGCTGGAGGCTGAATTAGGAGTAGAGAATCTTCATTTCTCCTCTCCCGTAAAATATCTAGTTCACAGGAGCCATTGGGAATCTTCTGAAGGAAGAGCTCTACTCTCCTGCCATGCTAACTTTGCTTGCAGAATGCTGAATTATGAGTAGAGAATCTTAGTTTCTCCTGTCCCCTGAAATATCTTGTTCACTAAAGCCATGAGTAATCTTCTGAAGAAAGAGCTAAACTCTCCTGCCATGCTAGCTTTGCTTGCTGGAGGCTGAATTAGGAGTAGAGAATCTTTATTTCTCCTGTACTCTGAGATATCTAGTTCACTGATGCCATGAGGAATCTTCTGAAGGAAGAGGTCAACTCTCCTGCCACGCTCGCTAGTCTTGCTGGAGGCTAAAGTGTGAATAAAGAATCTTCATTTCTAATATTCCCTGAAATACCTAGTTCACAGGAGCCTTGAGGAATCTTCTGGAAAAAGAGTTCAATTCTCCTGCCACGCTACCTTTGCTTGCTGGAGGCTGAATTATGAGTAGAGAATCTTCATTTCTCCTGTTTCCTGAAACATCTAGTTCACAGGTGCCATGAGGAATGTTCTGTAGGAAGAGCTCAACTCTCCTGCCATGCTAGCTTTGCTCGCTGGAGGCTGAATCATGAGTAGAGAATCTCCATTTCTCCTGTCCCCTGAAATATCTATTTCACTGGAGTCATGAGGTTTATTCTAAAAGAAAAGCTCAACTCTCCTGCCTCGCAACCTTTGCTTGCTGGAGAGTGATTTATGAGTAGAGAATCTTCATTTCTCCTGTCCCCTGAAATATCTAGTTCACAGGAGCCATGAGGAATCTTCTCAAGGAAGGGCTCAACAGTCCTGCCTCGCTATCTTTGCTTGCTGGAGGCAGAATTATGAGTAGAGAATGTGCATTTCTCTTGTCTCCAGAAATATCTAGTTCACTGGAGCCATGAGGTTTATTCTGAAAGAAAAGATCAACTCTCCTGCCATGCTTGCTTTGCTTGCTGGGGGCTGAATAATGAGTAGAGAATCTTCATTTCTCCTGTCCCCTGAAATACCTAGTTCACAGGAGCCATTAGGAATGTTCCAAAGAAACAGCTTACCTCCCCAGGATCGCTAGCTTTGCTTGCTCGAGGGTGAATTATGAGTAGAAAATCTTCATTTCTCCTGTCCCATGAAATAGCTATTTCACAAGAGCCTTGATGAATCTTCTTAAGTAGGAACTAAACTCTCCTGCCTCGATCGCTTTGCTTGCTGGAGGCTGAATTATGAGTAGTGAATCTTCATTTCTCCTGTCCCCTGAAATATCTAGTTCACAGAAGCCATGAGGAATCTTCTGAAGGAAGAGCTCACCTGTCCTGCCACGCTAGCTTTGCATGCTGGAGGCTGAATTATGATTATAGAATCTGTATTTCTCCAGTCCCCTGAATTATCTAGTTCACTGGATCCATGAGGAATCTTCTGAAGGAAGAGCTCACCTCCCCTGCAACCGCAGCTTTGCTTGCTGGAGGCAGATTTATGAGTAGAGAATCTTCATTTCTCCTGTACCCTGATATATCTAGTTCACAGGAGCCATGAGGAATTTTCCGAAGGAAGAGCTCAACTCTCCTGCCACGCTAGCTTTGCATGGTGGAGGCTGAATTATTAGTAGAGAATCTTCTTTTCTCTTCTGCCCTGAAATATCTAGTTCACAGGAATCATGAGGAACCTTCTGAATGAAGAGCTCATTTTTCCTGCCAAGCTAGCTTTGCTTGCTGGAGGCTGAATTCTGAGTAGATAATCTTCATTTCTCCTTTCCCCTGAAATATCTAGTTCACTGGATCGATGAAGAATCTTCTGAAGGAAGAGATCACCTCTCTTGCCACCCTTGCTTTGCTTTCTGGAGGCAGATTTATGAGTACCGAATCGTCCTTTCTCCTGTCCCCTGAAATATCTAGTTCACAGGAACCATGAAGAGTCTTCTCAAGAAAGTGCTGAACTCTCTTGCCCCGCCAGCCTTGCTTGCAGGAGGCTGAAATATGAGTAGAGAATCTTCATTTCTCCGGTCCCCTGAAATATCTAGTTCACAGATGGCATGAGCATTTTCTCAAGGAAGAGCTTAACTGTCCTGCCACGCTAGCATTGCTTGATGGAGGCTGAATTATGAGTAGAAATTCTTCCTTTCTCCTGTCCCCTGTAATAACTAGTTTACAGGAGCCATGAGGAATCTTCTGAAGGAAGAGCTCCACTGTCCTGCCATGCCAGCTTTGCTTGCTGGAGGCTAAATTATGAGTAGGGAATCTTCATTTATCCTATCCCCTGAAATATCTAGCTCACAGGAGCCACGAGGAATCTTCTGAAGGAAGAGCTCAACTGTCCTGCAATGCTAGCTTTGTTTCTTGGAGGCTGAATTATGAGTAGAGAATCTTCATTTCTCCTGTCCCCTGAAATATCTAATTCTCTGGAGCCATGAGGAATCTTCTGAAGGAAGTGCTCTATTATGCCACGCTAGATTTGCTTGCTGGAGACTGAATTATGAGTTGAGGGCTTTCATTTCTCCTGTCGCTGGAAATATTTAGTTCACATGAGCCATGAGGAAAATTCTAAAGTAAGGGCTCATCTCTCCTGCCATGCTAGCCTTGCTTGCTGGAGGCTGAATGATGAGTAGAGAATCTTCATTTCTCCTATCCCCTGAAATATCTAGTTCACTGGAGCCAGAGGAATATTCTGAAGGAAGAGCTCAACTGTCCTACCATGCTAGCTTTGCTTGCTGGAGGCTGTATTATAAATAGAGAATCTTCATTTCTCCTATACCCTGAAATATCTAGTTCACAGGAGCAATGAGGAATCTTCTGAAGAAACAGCTTAACTCTCCTGCCACGCTAGCTTTGCTTGCTGGAGGCTGTATTTTGATTAGAGGGTCTTCATTTCTCCTGTCCACTTAATTATCTAGTTCACAGGAGCCATGAGGAATTTTCTTAAGGCAGAGCTCAACTCTCCTGCCATGCTAGCTTTGAATGCTGGAGGTTCATTTATGAGTAGAGTATCTTCATTTCTCCTGTACCCTGAAATATCTAGTTCACAGGAGTAATGAGGAATCTTCAGAAGGAAGAGCTCATTTCTCCTGCCATGCTAGCTTTGCTTGCTGGAGGATGAATTATGAGTAGAGAATCTTCATTTTTTCTGTCCCCTGAAATATCTAGTTCACAGGAGCCATGAGAAATCTTCTCAAGGAAGGGCTCAACTCTCCTGCCACGCTAGCAGTGCTTGCTGGAGGCTGAATTATGAGTAGAGAATCTTCATTTCTCCTATCCGCTGAAATATGTAGTTCACAGGTGGCATGACCGATCTTCTCAAGGAAGAGGTCAACTGACCTACCACGTTGACTTTGCTTTCTAGAGGCTGAATTATAAGTAGATAATCTTCATTTCTCCTGTCCCCTAAAATGTCTAGTTCACGGGAGATATGAGGAATCCTCTGAAGGTAGAGCTCAACTCTCCTGCCACGTTAGCTTTGCTCACTGAAGGCTGAATTATGAGTAGAGAATCTTCATTTCTCCTGTCCTCTGATATATCTAATTCACAGGAGCAACGAGGCATCTTCTGAAGAAAAATCTCAACTATCCTGCCACGCTAGCTTTGCTAGCTGGAGACTGAATTATGAGTAGAGAAGCTTCATTTCTCCTGTGCCCTGAAATATCTAGTTCACAGGAGCCATGAGAAATCTTTTCAAGGAAGGTCTCAAGTCTCCTGCCACGCTAGCCTTGCTTGATGGAGGCTGAATTATGAGTAGAGAATCTTCATTACTCCTGTCCCCTAAAATAACAAGTTCGCATGTGGCCTGAGCGATCTTCTCAAGGAAGAGCTCAACTGACCTGCAACACTGGCTTTGCTAGCTGGGGGATGAATTATGAGTAGAAAATTTTCATTTCTCCTGTTCCCTGAAATATCTTAATCACAGGAGCCATGAGTAATCTTCTAAAGGAAGAGCTCAACTCTCCTGCCACGATAGCTTTGCTTCCTGGGGGCTGAATTATGAGTAGAAAATCTTCACTTCTCCTGTCCCATGAAATATGTAGATCACGAAAGCCATGAAGATTCTTCTGAAGTAAGAGCTCAAGTATAATCCCACGCAAGCTTTGCATGCTGGGGCTGAATTATGAGTAGAGAATCTTCATTTCTCCTGTCCCCTGAAATACCTAGTTGACAGGAGTCATGAGGAATCTTGTGAAGGAAGAACTCACCTCTCCTGCAACGCTAGCTTTGCTTGCTGGAGGCTGAATTATGAGTAGAGAATCTTCATTTTTCCTTTCTCATGAATTGTCTAGTTCACAGGAGTCATGAGGAATCTTCTGAAGGAAGAGCACTCCTCTCCTGCCACGCTTGCTTTGCTTACTGGAGGTTGAATTATGAATAGAGGATCGTTATTTCTTCTATTCCCTGCAATATCTTCTTCTCAGGAGCCATGAGTAATCTTCTGAATGAAGAGCTCAACTCTCCTGCCATGCTAGCTTTGCTTGCTGGAGGCTGTATTATGAGTAGAGAATCATCATTTCCCCTGTCCCCTGAAATACCTAGTTCACAGGAGCCATGAGGAATCTTCTGAATGAAGAGCTCAACTCTCCTGCCACGCTAGCTTTGCTTGCTGGAGGCTAAATTATGAATAAAGAATCTTCATTTCTCCTATCCCCTGAAATATCTAGTTCACAGGAACAATGAGGAATCTTCTGAAGAAAGAGCTCAACTCTTTTGCCACGTTACCTTTGCTTGCTGGAGGCTGTATTTTGAGTAGAGAGTCTTCATTTCTCCTTTCCCATAAAATATCAAGTTCACAGGAGCCATGAGGAATATTCTGAAGGAAGAACTCAACTCTCCTGCCATGCTAGCTTTGCTTGCTGGAGGCTGAATTATGAGTAGAGAATCTTTATTTCTCCTGTCCCCTGAGATATCTAGTTCACTGATGCCATGAGGAATCTTCTGAAGGAAGAGGTCAACTCTCCTGCCATGCTCGCTAGGCTTGCTGAAGGCTAAAGTGTGAATAAAGAATCTTCATTTCTAATATTCCCTGAAATACCTAGTTCACAGGAGACATGAGGAATCTTCTGTAGAAAGAGTTCAACTCTCCTGCCACGCTACCTTTGCTTGCTGGAGGCTGTATTATGAGTAGAGAATCATTTCTCCTGTTTCCTGAAACATCTAGTTCACAGGGGTCATGAGGAATCTTCTGTAGGAAGAGCTCAACTCTCTTGCCATGCTAGCTTTGCTTGCTGGAGGCTGAATTATGAGTAGAGAATCTCCATTTCTCCTGTCCCCTGAAATATCTATTTCACTGGAGTCATGAGGTTTATTCTGAAAGAAAAGCTCAACTATCCTGCCTCGCTACCTTTGCTTGCTGGAGACTGATTTATGAGTAGAGAATCTTCATTTCTCCTGTCCCCTAAAATATCTTGTTCACAGGAGCCATGAGGAATCTTCTCTAGGAAGGGCTCAACAGCCCTGCCTCGCTAGCTTTACTTGCTGGAGGCAGAATTATGAGTAGAGAATCTGCATTTCTCCTGTCTCCAGAAATATCTAGTTTACTGGAGCCCTGAGGTTTATTCTGAAAGAAAAGCCCAACTCTCCTGCCACGCTAGCTTTGCTTGTTGGGGGCTGAATAATGAGTAGAGAATCTTCATTTCTCCTGTCCCCTTAAATACCTAGTTCACAGGAGCCATTAGGAATCTTCTAAAGAAACATCTTACCTCCCCTGCATCGCTAGCTTTGCTTGCTTGAGGCTGAATTATGAGTAAAAATTCTTTATTACTCCTGTCCTATGAAATATCTATTTCACAAGAGCCATGATGAATCTTCTAAAGGAGTAACTAAACTCTCCTGCCTCGATCGCTTTGCTTGCTGGAGGCTGAATTATGATTAGTGAATCTTCAATTCTCCTGTCCCCTGTAATATCTAGTTCACAGAAGCCATGAGGAATCTTCTGAAGGAAGAGCTCACCTCTCCTGCAACCGCAGTTTTGCTTGCTGGAGGCAGATTTATGAGTAGAGAATCTTCATTTCTCCTGTACCCTGATATTTCTAGTTCACTGGAGACATGAGGAATTTTCCGAAGGAAGAGCTCAACCCTCCTGCCACGCTAGCTTTGCATGGTGGAGGCTGAATTATTAGTAGAGAATCTTCTTTTCTCTTCTCTCCTGAAATATCTAGTTCACAGGAATCATGAGGAAACTTCTGAATGAAGAGCTCATTTCTCCTGCCATGCTAGCTTTGTTGCTGGAGGCTGAATTCTGAGTAGAGAATCTTCATTTCTCCTTTCCCCTGAAATATCTAGTTCACTGGAGCCATGAGGAATCATCTGAAGGAAGAGATCACCTCTTCTGCCACCCTTGCTTTGCTTTCTGGAGGCAGATTTATGAGTACAGAATCTTCATTTCTCCTGTCCCCTGAAATATCTAGGTCACAGGAACCATAAAGAATCTTCTCAAGAAAGGGCTCAACTCTCTTGCCCCGCCAGCCTTGCTTGCAGGAGGCTGAATTATGAGCAGAGAATCTTCATTTCGCCTGTCCCCTGAAATATCTAGATAACAGGTGGCATGAGCATTTTCTCAAGGAAGAGCTCAACTCTTCTGCAACGCAAGCTTTGCATGCTGGAGGATGAATTATGAGTAGATAATCTTCATTTCTCCTGTCCCCTAAAATATCTAGTTCAAAGGAGCCAAGAGGAAACTTCTGAAGGAAGAGCTTATTTCTCCTTCCATGCTAGCTTTGCTTGCTGGAGGTTGAATTATGTGTAGAGAATCTTCATTTCTCCTGTCCCGTGAAATATCTAGATCACAGGAGCCGTGAGTAATCTTCTGAAGGAAGAGCTCAACTCTCCTGCCACGCTAGCTTTGCTTGCTGGAGGCTGAATTATAAGTAGAGAATCTTCATTTCTCCTTTCCCATGAAATATCTAGTTCACTGGAGCCATGAGTAATCTTCTGAAGGAAGAGCTCAACTCTCCTGCCACGCTAGCTTTGCTAGCTGGGGGCTGAATAATGAGTAGAGAATCTTCATTTCTCCTGTCCCCTGAAATACCTAGTTCACAGGAGCCATTAAGAAACTTCTAAAGAAACAGCTATCCTCTCCTGTAACACTAGCTTTGCTTGATCTAGGCTGAATCATGAGTAGAGAATCTTCCATTCTCCTGTCCCATGAAATATCTAGTTCACAGGAGCCATGATGAATCTTCTAAAGGAGGAGATCAACTCTCCTGTCTTGATAGCTTTCCTTGCTGAACGATTATTTATGAGTAGAGAATCTTCATTTCTCCTGTCCCCTGAAATATCTAGTTCACAGGAACAATGAGGAAACTTCTGAAGGAAGAGCTCATTTCTCCTGCCATGCTAGCTTTGCTTGCTGGAGGCAGATTTAAGTGTAGAGAATCTTCATATCTCCTCTCTCTTAAAATATCTAGTTCACAGGAGCCATGAGGAATCTTCTGAAGGAAGAGCTCACCTCTCCTGCCACCCTACATTTGCTTGCTGGAGATAGATTTAAGAGGTATGAATCTTCATTTCTCCTGTCTCCTGAAATATCTTGTTCACAGAAGCCATGAGGGATCTTCTGAAGGAAGAGCTAATCTCTCCTGCCACGCTAGCTTTGCTCACTGAAGGCTGAATTATGAGTAGAGAATCTTCATTTCTCCTGTCCTCTGATATATCTAATTCACAGGAGCCATGAGGCATCTGAAGAAAAATCTCAACTCTCCTGCCACGCTAGCTTTGCTTGCAGGAGACTGAATTAGGAGTAGAGAATCTTCATTTCTCCTGTCCCCTGAAATATCTAGCTCACAGGAGACATGAGGAATATTCTCAAGGAAGGGCTTAAATCTCCTGCCACGCAAGCAGTGCTTGCTGGAGGCTGAATTATGAGTAGAGAATGTTCATTTCTCCTGTCCCCTGAAATATGTAGTTCACAGGTGGCTTGAACGATCTTCTCAAGGAAGAGGTCAACAGTACTGCCAAGTTGTCTTTGCTTGCTGGAGGCTGAATTATGAGTAGAAAATCTTCATTTCTCCTGTCCCTGAAATATCTAGTTCATGGGAGCCATGAGTAATGTTCTGAAGGAAGAGCACTACTCTCCTGCCACGCAAGCTTTGCTTGCTGGGGGCTGAATTATGAGTAGAAAATCTTCATTTCTCCTGTCCCCTGAAATATCTAGATCACGGGAGCCATGAGGAATCTTCTGAAGTAAGAGCTCTACTGTCCTGCCACGCAAGCTTTGCTTGCTGGGGGCTGAATTATGAGTAGAGAATCTTCGTTTCTCCTGTTCCCTGAAGTACCTAGTTGACAGGAGCCGTGAGGAATCTTCTGAAGGAAGAACTCACCTCTCGTGCAATGCTATCTTTGCTTGCTGGAGGCTGAATTTTGAGTAGAGAATCTTCATTTCTCTTGTCCCATGAATTATCTAGTTTACAGAAGTTATATGGATTCTTATGAAGGAAGAGCACTCCTCTCCTGCCACGCTTGCTTTGCTTGCTTGAGGCTGAACTATGAGTAGAGAATCTTCATTTCTCCTATTCACTGAAATATCTTCTTCTCAGAAGCCATGAGCATTCTTTTGAATGAAGAACTCAACACTCCTGCCATGCTAGCTTTGCTTTCTGGAGACTGCATTAGGAGTAGAGAATCTACATTTCTCCTGTCCTCTGGAATATCTAGTTCACAAGAGCCATGAGGAATCTTCTGAAGTTTGAGCTCAACTCTCCTGTCACGGTAGCTTTACTTGCTGGGGGCTGAAGTATGAGTAGAAAATCTTCATTTCTCCTGTCCCCTGAAATATCTAGATCACGGGAGACATGAGGAATCTTATGAAGGAAGCGCTCAAGTGTCCTGCTACGTTTGCTTAGCTCTCTGGGGACTTAATTATGACTAGAGAATCTTCGTTTCTCCTGTCCCCTGAAATACCTAGTTCACAGGAGCCATGAGGAATCTTCTGAGGGAAGAAGTCACCTCTCCTGCCACGCTAGCTATGATTGGTGGAGGCTGAATTATGAGTAGAGAATCTTCATTTCTCCAGTCCCCTGAAATATCTAGTTCAGTGGAGCCATGAGGAATCTTCTGAAGGAAGAGCTCACCTCTTCTGCCACCGTAGCTTTGCTTGCTGGAGGCCGATTTATGAGTAGAGAATCTTCATTTCTCCTCTCCCCTGATATATCTAGTTCACAGGAGCTATGAGGAATATTCTGAAGGAAGAGCTCAACTCTCCTGCCATGCTAGGTTTGCGTGGTGGAAGCTGAATTATTAGTAGAGAATCTTCATTTCTCTTTTCCCCTGAAATATCTAGTTCACAGGAGTCATCAGGAAACTTCTGAAGGAAGAGCTCATTTCTCCTGCCATGCTAGCTTTGCTGGCTGGAGGCTGAATTATGAGTAGAGAATCTTAATTTCTCCAGTCCCATGAAATATCTAGTGCACAGGCGCCATGAGGAATCTTCTGAAGGAAGAGCTCACCTCTCCTGACACCCTACCTTTGCTTGCTGGGGGCAGATTTATGAGTAGAAAATCTTCATTTCTCCTCTCCCCTGAAATATCTAGTTCACAGGAGTCATGAGGGATCTTCTGAAAGAAGAGCTCAACTCTCCTGCCATGCTAGGTTTGCTGACTGGAGGCTGAATTATGAGTAGAGAATCTTCATTTTACCTGTCCTCTGAAATATCTAGTTAATAGGAGCCATGAGAAATCTTCTGAACGAAGAGATCAAAGCTCCTGCCACTCTAGCCTTGCTTGCTGGAGGATGAATTATGAGTATAGAATCTTCAGTTCTCCTGTACCCTGAAATATCTAGTTCACTGAAGCCATGAGGTTTATTCTGAAAGTAAAGCTCAACTCTCTTGCCACTGCTAGCTTTGCTTGCTGGAGACTAAATTATGAGTAGAGAATCTTCATTTCTCCTGTCCCCTGAAATATCTAATTCACAGGAGCCATGAGGAATCTTCTCAAGGATGGGCTCAAGTGTCCTGCTCGCTAGCTTTGCTTTCTGGAAGTAGATTTATGAGTAGAGGACCTTCATTTCTTCTGTCCCCTGAAATATCTAGTTCACAGAAGCCATGAGGAATCTTCTGAAGGAAGAGCTCAACACTACTACCACGCTAGCCTTGCTTGATGGAGGCTGAATTATGAGTAGAGAATCTTTATTTCTCCTATCCCCTGAAATATCTACTTCACATTAGCCATGATGAAACTTCTGAAGAAAGAGCTCAACTCTCCTGCCACGTTACCTTTGCTTGCTTGAGGCTGAATTATGAGTAGAGAATCTTAATTTCTCCTGGTTCCAGAACATCTAGTTCACAGGAGCCATGAGGAATCTTCTGAAGGAAGAGCTCAACTCTCCTGCCATGCTAGCTTTGCTTGCTGGAGGCTGAATTATGAGTAGAGAATCTCCATTTCTCCTGTCCCCTGAAATATCTAGTTCACTGGAGCCATGAGGTTTATTCTTTAAGAAAAGCTCAACTCTCCTGCATCGCTACCTTTGCTTGCTGGAGACTGAATTATGAGTAGAGAATCTTCATTACCTCTGTCCTCTGAAATATCTAGCTCACAGGAGCCATGAGGAATCTTCTCAAGGAAGGACTCAACTCTCCTGCCACGCTAGCCTTGCTTGCTGGAGGCTGAATTATGAGTACAGAATCTTCATTTTTCCTGTCCCCTGAAATATCTAGTTCACAGGAGATATGAGGAATCTTCTCAAGGAAGGGCTCAAATCTCCTGCTCGTTAGCTTTGCTTGCTGGAGGCTAAATTCTGAGTAGAGAATCTTCATTTCTCCTGTCCCCTGAAATATCTAGTTCACATTATCCATGACGAAACTTCTGACGGAAGAGCTCGTTTTTCTTGCCATGCTAGCTTTGCTTGCTTGAGGCTTAATTATGTGTAGAGAATCTTTGTTTCTCCTGTCCACTGAAATATCTAGTTCACTGGATTCATGAGGAATCGTCTGTAGGAAGAGCGCACCTCTACTGCCACCCTAGCTTTGCTTGCTGGAGGCAGATTTATGAGTAGAGAATCTTCATTTCTCCTGTCTCCTGAAATATCTTGTTCACAGGAGAAAGGAGGAATTTTCTCAAGGAAGGGCTCAACTCTCCTGCCATGCTAGCCTTGCTTTCTTGAAGCTGAATTATGAGTAGAGAATCTTCATTTCTCCAGTCCCCTGAAATATCAAGTTCACAGGTGGCAAGAGTGATCTTCTCAAGGAAGAGCTCAACTGTCTTGCTCGCTAGCTTTGCTTGCTGGAGACTGAATTATAAGTAGAGAATCTTCATTTCTCCTGTCCCCTGAAATATCTAGTTCACAGGAGCCAGGAGGAATCTTTGAAGGAAGAGCTCTACTATCCTGCCCCACTAGCCTTGCTTGCTGGAGGCTGAATTATGAGTAGAGAATCTTCATTTCTCCTTTCCCCTGAAATATCTAGTTCACAGGTGGCATGAGCGATCTTCTCAAGGAAGGGCTCAACTGTCCTGCTCGCTAACATTGCTTGCTGGAGACTGAATTAGGTAACCTTCATTTCTCCTCTCCCCTGAAATATCTAGTTCACAGGAGCCATGAGGAATCTTCTGAAGGAAGTGCCAACTCTCCTGCCATGCTAGCTTTTCTCACTGAAGGTTGAATTATGAGTAGAAAATCTTCATTTCTCCTGTCCTCTAATATATCTAATTCACTGGAGCCATGAGGCATCTTCTGAAGGAAGAGCTCAACTCTCCTGCCATGCTAGCTTTGCTTGCTGGGGGCTGAACAATGAGCAGAGAACCTTAATTTCTCCTGTCCCCTGAAACACCTAGTTCACATGACTCATTAGGAGTCTTCTAAAGAAACAGCTAACCTCTCCTGTAATGCTAGCTTTGCTTGCACGACGCTGAATGATGAGTAGAGAATCTTCATTTCTCCTGTCCCATGAAATATCTAGTTCACAGGAGCCATGAGGAATCTTCTGAAGGAAGAGCTCAACTATCCTGCCATGCTAGCTTTGCTGGCTGGATGCTTAATTATGAGTAGAGAATCTTCATTTTTCCTGTCCTCTGAAATATCTAGTTAATAGGAGCCATGAGAAATCTTCTAAAGGAAGAGTTCAACTCTCCTGCCATGCTAGCTTTGTTTGCTGGAGGCAGAATTATGAGTAGATAATCTTCATTTCTTCTGTCCCCTGAAATATCAAGTTCACAGGAGCCATGAGGAATCTTCTGACAGAAGAGCTGAACTCTCCTGCCACGCTAGCTTTGCTTGCTGTAGGCCGAATTGTGAGTGGAGAATCTTCATTTCACCTGTCCGCTTAAATATCTACTTCACAGAAGCCATGAGGTTTATTCTGAAAGAAAATCTCCACTCTCCTGCCACGCTAGCTTTGCTTGCTGGAGACTTAGTTATGAGTAGAGAATCTTCATTTCTCCTGTCCCCTGAAATTTCTAGTTCACAGGAGCCATGAGGCATCTTCTGATGAAAGAGCTCAACTATCCTGCCACACTAGCTTTGCTTGCTGGAGGCTGTATTATGAATAGAGGATCTTAATTTCTCCTGTTCCCTGAAATATCTAGTTCCCAGGAGCCATGAGGAATTTTCTGAAGGAAGAGCTCAACTCTCCTGACATGCTAGCTTTGAATGCTAGAGGTTGAATTATGAGTAGAGAATCTTCATTTCTCCTGTTCCCTGAAATATCTAGTTCAGAGGAGCAATGAGGGAACTTCTAAATGACGATGTCATTTCTCCTGCGATGCTAGCTTTGCTTGCAGAAGGATGAATTATGAGTAGAGAATCTTCATTTTTTCTGTCCCCTGAAATATCTAGTTCACCGGAGCCATGAGGAATCTTCTCAAGGAAGGGATCAACTCTCCTGCCACGCTATCAGGGCATGCTGGAAGCTTAATTATGAGTAGAGAATCTTCATTTCTCCTATCCCCTGAAATATGTAGTTCACAGGTGGAATGAGCAATATTCTCAAGGAAGAACTCAACTCTCCTTCCACGTTGGGTTTGCTTGCTGGAGGCTGAATTATGAGTAGAGAATCTTCATTTCTCCTGTCCCCTAAAATATCTAGTTCACAGGAGCCATGAGGTATCTTCTGAAGGAAGAGCTCCACTCTCCTGCCACGTTAGCTTTGCTCACTGAAAGCTGAATTATGAGTAGAGAATCTTCATTTCTCCTGTCCTCTGATATATCTAATTCACAGGAGCCATGAGGCATATTCAGAAGTAAAAGCTCAACTCTCCTGCCACGCTAGCTTTGCTTGCTGGAGACTGAATTAGGGGTAGAGGATCTTCATTTCTCCAGTCCCCTGAAATATCTAATTCACAGGAGCCATGACGAATCTTCTCAAGGAAGGGCTCAACTGTCCTGCCACGTTGGGTTTGCTTGCTGGAGTCTGAATTATGAGTAGAGAATCTTCATTTCTCCTGTCCCATGAAATATCTAGTACAAAAGAGCCATGAAGAATCTTCTAAAGATGAGTTCAACTCTCCTGCCTCGCTAGCCTTGCTTGCTGGAGGCTGAATTATGAGTAGAGAATCTTCATTTCTCCTGTCCCATGAAATATCTATTTAATAGGGTTCATGAGAATTCTTCTGAAGGAAGAGGTCTACTTTCCTGGCACGCTAGCTTTGCTTGCTGGAGGCAGAATTTTGAGTAGAGAATCTTCATTTCTCCTGTCCCCTGAAATGTCTAGTTCACAGGAGCCATGAGGAATCTTCTGAAGGAAGAGCTCAACTGTCCTGCGGCACTACCTTTGCTTCCTGGAGGCTGAATTATGTCTAGAGAATCTTCATTTCTTCTATACCCTGAAATACCTAGTTCACAGTAGCAATGAGGAATCTTCTGAAGAAAGTTCTCCTTTATCCTGCCACGCAAGCTTTGCTTGCTGGAGGCTGTTTTTTGAGTAGAGGATCTTAATTTCTCCTGTCCCCTGAAATATCTAGTTCACAGGAGACATGAGGGATTTTCTGAAGAAAGAGCTCAACTCTCCTTACACGCTAGCATTGCATGCTAGAGGGTTAAATATGAGTAGAGAATCTTCATTTCTCCTGTCCCCTGAAATATCTAGTTCACAGGAGCCATGAGGAATTTTCTGAATAAAGAGTTCAACTCTCCAGCCACGATAGCGTTGCATGCTGGAGGCAGAATTATGAGTAGAGAATCTTCATTTCTCCTGTCGCCTGAAATATCTAGTTCACAGGAGCAATGAGGAAACTTCTGAAGGAAGAGGTCATTTCTCCTGCCAGGCTAGCTATGCTTAGTGAAGGATGAATTATGAGTAGAGAATCTTCATTTTTCTGTCCCCTGAAATATCTGGTTCACAGGAGCCATGAGAAATCTTCTCAAGGAAGGGCTCAACTCTCCTGCCACGCTAGCAGTGCTTGCTGGAGGCTGAATTATGAGTAGAGAATCTTCATTTCTCCTATCCCCTGAAATATGTAGTTCACAGGTCGCATGAGCGATCTTCTCAAGGAAGACTTTAGCTGTCCTGCCACATTGGCTTTGCTTGCTGGAGGCTGAATTATGAGTAGAGAATCTTCATTTCTCCTGTCCTCTAAAATATCTAGTTCACGGGAGCCTTGAGGAATCTTCTGAAGGAAGAACTCAACTCTCCTGCCATGTTAGCTTTGCTCACTGAAGGCTGAATCATGAGTAGAGAATCTTCATTTCTCTTGTCCTCTGATATATCTAATTCACAGGACCCATGAAGCATGTTCTGAAGTAAAAGCTCAACTCTCCTGCCATGCTAGCTTTGCTTGCTGGAGACGGAATTAGAAATAGAGAATCTTAATTTCTCCTGTCCCCTGAAATATCTAGTTCACAGGAGCCATGAGGAATCTTCTCAAGGAAGGGCTGACCTGTCTTGCCACGTTGTCTTTGCTTGCTGGAGGCTGAATTATGAGTAGAGAATCTTCATTTCTCCTGTCCCATGAAAAAATCTAGGTCAAAGGAGCCATGATGAATCTTCTAAAGAGGACCTCAGCTCTCCTGCCTCGCTAGATTTGCTTGCTGGAGGCTGAATTATGAGTAGATAGTTTTCATTTTTCCTGTCCCCTAGAATATCTAGTTCCCAGGAGCCATGAGAAATCGTCTGTAGGAAGAACAGAACTCTCCTGCCACACTAGCTTTTATTGCTGGAGGCTGTATTATGAGTAGAGAATCTTCATTTCTCCTTTCCCTTGAAATATCTAGTTTATGGGAGCCATGAGGAATCTTCTGAAGGAAGAGCTCAACTCTCGTGTCCCGCTAGCTTTGCTTGCTGGGGTTGAATTATGAGTAGATATCTTCATTTCTCCATCCCCTGAAATTCCTAAATCACGGGAGCCATGAGGAATCTTCTGAAGGAACAGCTCAGCTGTCCTGCCACGCTTGCATTGCTTGCTTGTGGCTGAATTATGAGAAGAGAATCTTCATTTCTCCTGTCCCCTCAAATATGTAGTTCAGAGGAGCCATGAGGAATCTTCTGAAGAAAGAGATCAACTCTCCTGCCACGCTAGCTTTGCGTGCTGGAGGCTCTATTATGAGTAGAGACTCTTTATTTCTCCTGTCCCTGAAATATCTAGTTCACAGGAGCCCTGTGGAATCTTCTGAAGGATGAGCTCAACTTTCCTGCCATGCTAGCTTTGCTTGCTGGAGGCTGAATTATGAGTTGAGACTCTTCATTTCTCCTGTACCCTGAAATATCTAGTTCAAAGGAGCCATGAGGTATCTTCTGAAGGAAGAGATCAACTCTCCTGCCATGCTAGCTTTGCTTGCTGGGGGCTGAATGATGAGTAGAGAATCTTCATTTCTCCTGTCCCCTTAATTATCTAGTTACCAGGAGCCATGAGGAATCTTCTCAAGGAAGGGCTCAAATCTCCTGTCACGCTAGCCTTGCATGGTGGAGGTTGACTTATGAGTAGAGAATCTTCATTTCTCTTGTCCCCTGAAATATCTCATTCACAGGTCGCATGAGCCATCTTCTCATGGAAGAGCTCAACTGTCCTGCCTTGCTAGCTTTGCTTGCTGGACTCTGAATTATGAGTAGAGAATCTTCATTTCTCCTGTCCCTTGAAATATCTAGTTCACAGGAGCCGAAAGGAATCTACTGAAGGAAGAGCTCACCTCTCCTGCCAAGCTAGCTTTGCTTGCTGGAGGCTGAAGTATGAGTAGAGAATCTTCATTTCTCTTGTCCCTTTAAATATCTAGTTTACAGGAGCCATGAGGAATCTTCTAAAGAAACAGCTAACCTCTCCTGCAACACTAGCTTTTCTTGCTGGAGGCCGAACTATGTGTAGAGATTCTTCATTTCTCCTGTCCCCTGAAATATCTAGTTCACAGCAGCAATGAGGAATCTCCAGAAGGAAGAGCTCAACTCTCCGGTCATGCTAGCTTTACATGCTGGAGACTGAATGATGAGTAAAGAATCTTCATTTCTCCTGTCCCCTGAAATATCTAGTTCACAGTAGCCCTGAGGAATCTTCTGAAAGAAGAGCTCAATGTTCCTGCCATGCTAGCTTTGCTTCGTGGATGCTGGAGTATGAGTATAGTATCTTCATTTCTTCTGTCCTTTGAAATTTCTAGTTCACAGGATCCATGAGGAATCTTCGGAAGGAAGAGTTCAACACTCCTGCCACGCTAGCTTTCTGTGCTGGAGGCTGAATTATGAGTAGAGAATCTTCATTTCTCCTGTCCCCTGAAATATCTAGTTCTCAGGAGCCATGATGAATCTTCCAAAGGAGGAGCTCTACAATCCTGCCTCGCTAGCTTTAATTGCAGGAGGTGAATTATGAGTAGAGGATCTTCATTTCTCCTGTCCCCTGAAATATCTAGTTCACGAGCAATGAGGAATCTTCTGAAGGAAGAGCTCACCCCTCCTGCCATGCTAGCTTTGCTTGTTGGAGGTTGAATTATGAGTAACGGATCTTCATTTCTCCTGTCTCCGGAAATATCTAGTTCACAAGAGCCATGACGAATCTTTTGAAGGAAGAGCTCACTCTCTTTCCACCCTAGCTTTGTTTGCTGGAGGCTGTATAATGAGTAGAGAATCTTCTTTTCCCCTCTCCCCTGGAATATCTAGTTCCCAGCAGCCATGAGGAATCTTCTGAAGGAAGATCTCAACTCTCCTGTCACGCTAGGTTTGCTTCCTGGAGGCTGAATTATGAGTAGAGAATCTTCATTTCTCCTGTCCTCTGAAATATGTACTTCACAGGAGCCAGGAGGAATCTTCTCAAGGCAGGGCTCAACTCTCCTGCCACGCTAGCCTTGTTTGATGGAGGCAGAATATGAGTAGAGAATCTTCCTTACTCCTGTCCCAAGAAATATCTAGTTTACAGGAGCCATGAGGAATGTTCTGAAGGAAGAGCTCAACTCTCCTGCCACGCTAGCTTTGCTTGCTGTAGGCTGAATTATGAGTAGAGAATCTTTATTTCACCTGTCTCCTTAAATATCTAGTTCACAGGAGGCATGACGAATCTTCTTTAGGTGGAGCTCAACTCTCCTGCCATGCTAGCTTTGCTTGCTGGAGGCTGAATTATGAGTAGAGCATCTTAATTTCTCCTGTCCCATGAAATATCTAGTTCACGGGAGCCATGAGGAATCTTCTGAAGGAAGAGCTCAACTCTCCTTCCCTGCTAGCTTTGCATGCTGGGGGCTGAATTAAGAATAGCAAATCTTCATTTCTCCTGTCCCCTAAAATATGTAGATCACGGGAGCCATGATGAATCTTCTTAAGGAAGAGCTCAACTGTCCTGACACGCTTGCTTTGCTTGCTGGGGGACAAATTATGAGTAGAGAATCTTCATTTATCCTGTCCCATGAAATATCTAGTTCACAGGAGCCATGAGGAATCTTCTGAAGAAAGAGCTCAACTCTTCTGCCAAGCTAGCTTTGCTTGCTGTGGGTTGAATAATGAGTAGCTAATCTTCATTTCTCCTGTCGCCTGAAATACCTACTTCACAGAAGCCATGAGGAATCTTCTAAAGAAACAGCTAACCTCGCCTGCAATGCTGGCTTTGCTTGCTGGAGGCTGAATTATGAGTAGAGAATCTTCATTTCTACTGTCCCCTGAAATATCTAGTTCACAGGAGCCATAATGAATCTTCTAAAGGAGGAGATCAACTCTCCTACCTCGCTAGCTTTGCTTGCTGGAGGCTGAATTATGAGAAGAGAATCTTAATTTCTCCTATCCCCTGAAATATCTAGTTTACAGGATCCATGAGGAATCTTCTGAAGGAAGAGCTCAACTCTCCTGCCATGCTAGCTTTGCTTGCTGGAGGCTAAATTATGAAAAAAGAATCTTCATTTCTCCTATCTTCTGAAATATATAGTTCACAGGAGCCATGAGGAATCTTCTGAAGAAAAGAGCTCAACTTTCATGCCACGTTACTTTTGTTTGCGGGAGGCTGAATTATGAGTAGAGAATCTTCATTTCTCCTGTTCCCTGAAATATCTACTTCCCAGGAGCCATGTGGAATCTTCTGAAGGAAGAGCTCAACTCTCCTGCCACGCTAGATTTGCTTGCTGGGGGCTGAATTATGAGTAAAGAATCTTCATTTCTCCTGTTCCCTGAAATACCTAGTTAATAGGAGCCATGATGATTCTTCTATAAAAACAGCTAACCTCTCCTTCCACGCTTGCTTTCCTCGCTTCAGGCTGAGTTATGAGAAAGAAACTTCATTTCTGTTGTCCCCTGATATATCTAATTCACTGGAGACATGAGGTGTCTTCTGAAGGAAAAGCTCAACTCTCCTGCCACGCAAGCTTCGCTTGCTGGAGACTGAATTATGAGGAGAGATCCGTCATTTCTCCTGTCCCCTGAAATATCTAGTTCACAGGAGCCATGTAGAATCATCTGAAGGAAGATCTCAACTCTTCTGCCACGATAGCTTTGCTTGTTGGAGGCTCAATTATGAGTAGAGAACTTCATTTCTCCTGTCCCCTGAAATATCTAGTTCACAGATGGCATGAGCCATCTTCTCAAGGAAGAGCTCACCTCTCCTGCCACGCTAGCTTTGCTTGCTGGTGGCTGAATTATGAGTAGAGAATCTTCATTTCTCCTGTCTCCTGAAATATCTAGTTCACAGGGCCATGAGGAATCTTCTGAAGAAAGAGCTCAACTGTCCTGCCACGCTAGCTTCACTTGCGGGAGGCTGAATTATGAGTAGAGAATCTTCATTTCATCTGTCCCTTAAAATAACTAGTTCTCTGAAGCCATAAGGAATCTTCTGAAGGAAGGGCTCCACTCTCATGCCATGCTAGCTTTGCTTGCGGGAGGCTGAATTATCAGTTGAGAATCTTCATTCCTCCTGTCCCTTAAAATATCTAGTTTACAGGAGCCATGAGGAATCTTCTGAAGGAAGAGCTCAACTCTCCTGTCCCGCTAGCTTTGCTTGCTGGGGCTGCATTATGTGTAGAAAATCTTCATTTCTCCTATCCCCTGAAATATCTACATCACTGAAGCCATGAGGAATTTTTTGAAGGAAGAGCTCAACTGTCCTGCCACGCTTACATTGCTTGCTAGTGGCTGAATTATGAGAAGAGAGTCTTCAATTCTCCAGTCCCCAGAAATATCTAGCTCACAGGAGCCATGAGGAAACTTCTGAAGGAAGAACTCAACTGACCTGCCACGCTAGCTTTGCTTGCTGGTGTCTGAATTATGAGTAGAGAATCTTCATTTCTCCTGTCCCCTGAAATATCTAGTTCACAGGAGCCCTGAGGAATCTTCTGAAGGAGGAGCTCAACTCTCCTGCCATGCTAGCTTTGTTTGCTGGAGGCAGAATTATGAGTAGAGAATCTTCATTTCTCCTGTTCCCTGAAATATCTAGTTCACAGGAGCCATGAAGAATCTTCTGAAGGAAGAGCTTACCACTCCTGCCACCCTAGCTTTGCTTGTTGGAGGCTGTATTATGAGTAGAGAATCTTCATTTCTCCTGTGCCTTTAAATATCTAGTTCACAGGAGCCATGAGGAATCTTCTGAAGGAAGAGATCACCTCTCCTGCCACCCTAGCTTTGCTTGCTGCAGGCTGAATTATGAGTAGAGAATCTTCATTTCTCCTGTCCCCTGGAATATCTCATTCCCAGGAGCCATGAAGAATCTTCTGAAGGAAGAGCTCAACTCTCCTGCCACGCTAGCTTTGCTTGCTGGAGGCTGAACTATGAGTAGAGATTCTTCATT